>ML250120.1:0-60177 GCA_005239495.1 Nicotiana undulata | reverse complement strand
CATCAACGACTTTAATTGTTGAGAATTGGGGGGGGGGGAGGGTATTTGCTGTCAAAGAAGGGAGGTTCATTTTCTCAATTATATATAGTCAGTTGCCACTGTTTATATGGATTGTATCTTGTTTACAAAGATATTTCATTTTACTTAATGTCTTAATCCAACTATCATAAAATTACAAAAAGAATTCATCATTTTTATTATTCACTCTTAAGTGACAATACTTTGCAGGGTCTATGTGCTACACGTCTTCTTCTATTCACTTGGAAAATGTCTTCGCCACTGAAAATGATACAGGTGTCTGGCAGTGGCTTTTTGGAAAGAGTATTTCAAGTGTGGTTCTCCAGAATACAGGTACAACTGATGGATTTGTTGGAATTGCTGCGCCTTCTTTGGCAAGAATCCTACGGGTTTGTTCTCGTTTCAACTACGTTCCTTGTTTGGTACTTTGGTGGGTTATATTATGTTAGATGGACAATTTTTTTGCCTTTGCGCACCTATCTTGAACGGGTATGACATGGACATGGTACATCATATGGTCCTTCATGGCGTGTTGTATTTGCAATTTTGCACCGGTACCTAATACTTGTATCTGATTCCATCATTCCATGTAATGTAGGGTCTTATAATTCTTATTTCCTTATAGATCTAATTTTAGTTCTAGTATTACTAAATAAATTCTTTTTTTTCTTTTTTCATCTGATGCACCGATACACTACAGATTGATCTAGCAATGTTTGGAGGTGAAATCTTATGCCAGGTAAATATTTCTCATTTTCTCTTTTGTTCCATCCCTGTGCTAAGGATATTATTCTAGCTTCTTACAATCATCCCTATTTTCTTTGTGGTTTATTTAAGTTTTCTAACTGGATCATCTCTTTTATTGATGTATTTTGTAGCCAGATGCATTTCTATGCTCTATCAATGATGTCAAAGTCAGTAATACCTTTGACCAAAGGGCACGTAACATGATTGCTAGAGCATAGGTGAGATGACAGAATTATTTTGTGGTTATGTGTTGCATGATTATCTGCGTTTGTGATTTAAGCACAGATAGATCGAACCTTTGTTTAATATGCAAGTGATATTTCCAGGGATCTTTGAGGCATAAGATATCTGGACAAGGGCTTGCTTTTATAGTCGGAGGCGGTTCTGGTATGAAGCTGAATCTCAGTTACTGTGAAAAACTTTTTTCACTTTTTAGGCATGGCTATAATTTAAGTGTTTGATTCATGTTTGTATGTTAAACCGGCAGAAGAGAGAAAATGTGGGTCATCCTAGAACCTTTTAAACTATCTTAGATACAGGCAATGAGATAATATCATCATGTTTTTCTGATTTCCGACAGACGTTATTTTAATTTTGAACACCGCTTATTGTAATATATATTCTTAATGTGAATATCTACAGTGTACTTAGATGTTGGTTATGGTCAAAAAGATGATCCTTCTCAGTGAATAAAAAGCGTTATGTGTTCATTGGGATGCTATTGGAGTTTCTCATGAGAATTGGATGGGTAAAATTTCTAGCGTATTTGTTGCCAAATAAGAAATACTTGACCCATTAAATTTTTTCTGTTTTATGATATTAAGGAATCTTAAGTGTATTGAACAGCACAAGTTTTATCATCTGATCCCTTTATTCCTGCCTAATGTTTTTCCTCATTCAGTTGTACAGAAAAATCTTGAAGTGGGAGAGGTACTTGTTGTAGATGTGGCAAGCATAGTTGCATCATCAGGAACTATCAATTTTCAAGCCAAATACAATGGACATATGAGAAGGGCGGTATTTGGGGTATTTGACTTGTCTGCATATTTTTCCTTCTGCGTTTTTCACTATTCTTGATTTATATATATATATATATATATATTGTTCCTTTGCAGTATTATTTTAGATTCTCTCTCATGTTTGCCCTACTGGCAAAAAATTCCTCATGTTAAAAAGTTAAAAGTAGCTTAGGAACGCATGAAGTTAACAACTCTACTTGTACTTTAACCTGAACCTTCTCTCACACATGACTGATCTCTCCATCACTGCTCCCTACCTGGTGCTTACATGCAAGGTGTTCCAGGGGTATTTATGTGAATTATGATTAGAAACTTGCAGTCAAACTTGAGAAATTAAGAGAGGTGAATGAAATTGAGGTGCTTCTGGAAATGTTTGTTTGGTGGTGTGGAGTTAGTTTGTAATGTATGTTATCATGAAACTTGTATATTCCATCCTTGCTTTTCTTTGATATTTCCTTTTTGTGAAACATGTACTGATTTCGTGGAATGATTGTTGCGACATGAGCAAAGTGCGACTGATCCAACATAAGGGAACAGTTTTCTAAAGAAAAAATTGAAAATCAGATATACTGGTCATGATCTTTTGGAACTTCAGTTCTACTGCAAGTTTCTGGTGCTTTCTTCCATTACAATGTCTGAGATCCAAATTGCATTCTATAATCAATGCATGTAGTTTCTATATTGCTGCTAATAGCATAATTACTTTGGCACTCTACTAATGATTTAAACGTTATCCAATGTGATTTATTATCTATGATTCCGCTGTCTTTGAGTTCTTCTTTTATGCAAGTAATCCAACTTGAGTCCTTTGTCATCTCTATGATTTGGTTTTCGAGGCATGTTGTCTCTAACCATGTTTATGCAATTACAGAATTATAACCTGGTAACGGCTGTTCTAACGGGGCCAGGTGTTGTCTTCATCCAAAGCATGCCTTTTCATAGGCTTTCTCCTAGCAGCACCAGCAAGTGGAACTAGTTGAATTATTGGACAGCCTTCCTGTCAGTTAAACTCTAGCTTTGGATAAAATTGATCAGCTGTTTTGTTTCTCTGTTGCAGGGCAGTAACATCTCCAAACATGAGGGACAATCCCAAATTCTTCCTTCAGATAGCAATATTTTTCTTTATAGCATATGTTGTCATTGTATCATCTTTAATCTTAACTTATGTTTGAGCCTTCTTATTTACTTTTTGTTTCTGTTAATATTCTATATCGTTCTTTGTCACCTTTATTTTCTTTTGGGTTGACCAGCATTTAAATCTTAGTTGCAAATATAGAGTAAATATAAGCAGGGATTTTAGCGTGGCAATGATGGAGTCATGTATGAGGTTGGAATTGTAAATCAATTGACCTTGCTATAACTTGTACAGTATCTGCATCAAAATTTCACATCATAGCAGTGGCTTTTCTTGTCTTAGAACTGCATGGTTTTTCCCTGTATTAAATTCAGTATGTTATGGATCATTGAAGAAGGTTCAATACTTGATATCTTTGCTAATTGCTACAAGTGAAACGCCGAGAAAAGAGAAATCTATTATTTTATTTTTTTGTAAAAATTAACAAACTTCACATGAAAAAGAAAAATGGAGTTTATAATCGTAAAATTCAACAATTTCAAACATTTAGTAGCTTAAGCAATTAAATGAGAAGTTGAGGTGGACCTGGCATATTACATGTTTGTTCCTACACAATAAATACAGTTTCAGTCTGCCAACGAAAGAAATATACTGCATATACAACTTCAACACTATTGACAGCCGATGGACCAAAAGCATTTAAGTACCTCCTAATGTCTACACTGGTGTTTGGTTATGCTACCATTGCTATGATGTTTATTTGGTTTTGAAAAAATTTACCCAACAACGCTATTCAAATTTCAAACAAGACTTTAAAATATTTGGCTACATATATTATTGGTTTATTGAAACATGAGTTTTTGTGATAAAATACTCTTATGTCCTACTACTTAACACATACTTCAAAAAAGGGAGGAGAAAATGAAATAATTCATTTAGGGATCGTTTGTTACGTGAGATTGTGGGATTAAATTTATATCATATTTGGTTGCCGGTATAAATTTGTCCCATATTGTCAACAAAATATGGTATAAATTTATAGCCAGTTTGGCCAAGCTTTTTTCTGGACCAAAACTTTTTTTTTTTTTTTTTTTTGCCGAAAGCACTTTTGGCCAAAAATTGAGGTGTTTGGCCAAGCTTTTGAAAGAAAAAAAAGTGCTTTTGAGGAGAAGCAGAAAAAAGTAGCTTCTCTTCAAAAACACTTTGTTGAGAAGCACTTTTGAGAAAAATACACTTAGAAGCAATTTTCAAAAGTTTGGCCAAACACTAATTACAACTTAAAAGCGCTTTTCAAATTAATTAGTCAAACACAAACTACTTCCACCAAAAGTACTTTTTAAAAAAGTACTTTTGAGAAAAGAACTTCTCAAAATAAGCTGATTTTAGAAGCTTGGCGAAACGGACTATTAATCTCAATCTTAATACAAAACATTTCATTTTATCCCTTCAAACTTGATATTACATTATTCCACCTTCCAAGTAGGATAAATTAGTCCAGAAATTCGAATCCCGTGTTCATAATTCTGGGATAGTTTATAGCCTGTTTGGCCAAACTTTTTTTTTGGCCAAAAGTGTTTTTTTTTTTTGCCAAAAGCACTTTTAGCCAAAAATTAAGGTGTTTGGCCAAGCTTTTGGAAGGAAAAAAAAGTGTTTTTGGGGAGAAGCAGAAGCAGTTTTGGAGAAGCAGAAGCAGTTTTGGAGAAGCAGAAAAAAGTAGCTTCTCTCCGAAAGCACTTTTGAGAAAAATATACTTAGAAACAGTTTTCAAAAGCTTGGCCAAATACTAATTATTGCTCAAAAGTACTTTTCAAATTAATTAATCAAACACAAACTATTTTTTATCAAAAATACTTTTTTAAGAAGTACTTAATAAACTAATTTTAGAAGCTTGACCAAACGGCTATTAGTCTGCATAGCAAAAGCTACCCTTAGGGTTAAAAAGAGTAGGGTTAGGTGGACTCTAAATGGCGGCACCGGTCCATTAAACTGGCGGCTCGCCTACATTTTTGATCCATAATAATAAAGGCCCAATATCTAATAACTACTTCCACTCTATAGCGCGCACACTCCACTCTCTCAGGAAAAATTAGCAATCTCCGAAGCTTTCAGCAATGGCGGCTTCATCAACTCTTTCCAGTTCCATCACCACCTTCAAACTGTCTCCGTGCCAACCACGCGCCTCCTCTATTCCCGCCTCCGTCAAACTCCCTTCGATTTCTTCCAATAACCCTTTCAATCCCTTAATTTCTCATTTTGGCCCAACTCCGAGAAACCCTACCGTCGCACCTCTCCGTTGTTCCGCCGCCTCCGCCACACCGGAAACCACCACCACGACCGCCACCACATTCCACGGCCTCTGCTACGTGGTCGGGGACAATATCGACACTGACCAAATCATCCCCGCAGAATACCTAACCCTAGTCCCATCAAACCCGGACGAGTACAAAAAACTCGGGTCCTACGCGCTGTGCGGACTCCCTTCATCCTACCAAACCCGTTTCGTCGACCCGGATGAATTCACATCCAAGTACTCCATCATCATAGGCGGCGATAACTTCGGGTGCGGGTCGTCGCGTGAGCACGCGCCGGTTGCTTTAGGAGCTGCGGGCGTGGCGGCTGTGGTGGCGGAGTCGTACGCGAGGATATTCTTCAGGAACTCGGTTGCGACTGGCGAAGTTTATCCGCTTGAGTCGGAAGTTAGGATTTGTGAGGAGTGTAAGACGGGTGATGTGGTGACTGTTGAGCTAGGAGAGAGTAGGTTGATTAATCATACGACTGGGAAAGAGTATAAATTGAAGCCAATTGGTGATGCTGGTCCTGTCATTGAAGCTGGTGGCATTTTTGCTTATGCAAGAAAGGCTGGAATGATTCCTTCCCGAGAAGCTTAGTTTTCGAAGTGGTAATTGACTCAGTTCACATGTTTTCTTTTAAAGTTTTGTACTTTAGGCTTGCTGAAAACAGATGATTGCATAATAAATATGGTGTTTGTTGTATGATTTGGAGAAAAAAATCAGCACCTATAAAAAGGTGTCTTGTGTTCTGTTATGCCTATTTCAGTATAAATCAATGGACAAAAAACATCTGAATTTGAAAATAGTTGGGGTGACTGTATGATCCTGAGAGGATTCATCATAATTCATTAAAATTAGATTGTTTTTATGCTTACTGTCAACTCAGCATTGTTGCGTCTTTGTCTGAGCTTGAGACGGCTTTTCTTTGTGACATAGGCTGTGTTATGCTTTATCAAAAGAACAAAAGGAAAGATGTAGGCCTCTAGGCTGTGTTATGGTGGTTGCTGTATGTTTGGAAAAGAGATTCAGTTATCCTGAAAGGGTATGTTAGTAATGTTTTCTTATGCCCTATATCAGAATCATACTTGAAATATGCTTATCACTATGGCAATTTGTACTTTGAAGAGACCCGAAGAGCTTTACTTTGCTAGATCTTTCATGTTACTAAAGTTCAAGGGTTCAACTAATTTTTGGGCTTATGCATGTCTCACACAACTCCTTCCCCGCTTTCCCCGAATTGTCTCAAAAAAGAAACCTTGTTTATGAAGACCTCAAAATTACAACTTGGTCCTATAGGAACTTAGAGAACGGTTCCTCAATAATCTAACAAGAAAAATGAATCTAACTTTAACTCAATGGTTCCTCAATAATCTAACAAGGAAAATGAAACTAACTTTCACCATCTGTTGGTGATTATAAATAGGTGACAATCAGGCAGACACACCAAAAGGTAATTGTATCTTCTGAGAAAATTAGTGACTTCCTGATGATTAATAAGGCTTGAGCTTCATCGAGGATCGTCCTTGACTAGTAAGCAAAGTTCAGATAAAACTAGAGTTCATATGAGGATCTGCCAAGTAAAATAACTGCTGACATATTATATCAGAAGTCAAGTTTGTTGGCATTGGATTCTCTAGAGTAGAACAGCATTACTTGAGATGGTTTGAAAGGGGTTGGGGAATTGACTAGGATATGATTTGTGGATTTTAGTAGGGATGAACAACAACAATCATCGAGATAGTTCGCTATGTTCCAAATATATTCTTTTATTAATAAAAATTGGGGTAAGATCCACCTAAATGGGTAGCCTTAACTGGATGTGTGTGGTAACAGGTAAAGCCCGAAGGCTGTTCCTGTCCCTATGGGAGGAGATGCCAACCGTCTCTCGAACACAACAACAACAACCTAGTATAATCCCACTAGTGGGGTCTGGGGAGGGTGTACGCAGACCTTACCCCTACCATGGGGTAGGGAGGCTGTTTCCAATAGACCCTCGGCATCCTTCCCTCCAAGAACTCCCCACCTTGCACTCGGGGTGAGTCGAACTCCGTCTCTCGAACACATGTTCCAAATATAATGCTTGAATCTTCTACATTCATTTACTAGAAAATAGCAAGATCATTTTGTTCTAGGAGCCATGACAGCATGAAGATTTTGATTCAGGAGTTTCTATGATATGTAATTTTATCCCCTTAGATATGAACTTACATAGCTTGCCTAGCGATGATCGATGGACCTACATGATGCACGCCTTTTGTTGGTTGATTCCGTAAGGTGATTTTCTGCATATCCCAGGTTCAAAGTTGAAAATTTTGTGTCTCTTGTCCTGCACTTATTCACTTATTCCTCCTAGGCTTACCAGTAGTACTAGGATTATTTTTGTATTATCTTTTATCAGCCTCTCTACCTTTATAAGGTAGGGGTAAGGTCTGCGTACACACTACCCTCCCCACACCCCATTTATTGGATTACATTGCGTTTGTTGTTGTTATTGTTGCACCTCTCAAATTGAAGACTCTAAATTGCCGTTCCTGGCGTCCTCTCTTAGGTAGTTTTCTTTTTCACCTTATGTCATGGACTTTCCTCTTTTTGCTTCTCAATGAAAGCAAGTTTCATGGACCTATAAGCATACCCTCCTCTTTTTAGACTTGATCCTCATCTGGATGAACTGTCTATAAGTAAGTTACATCATTCGAGAATTGACTTGTTTCCAGCTATAAACGAGGCAATTTCCCAAAAGTTTGCTTGTTATCATTCCAGAGACAAAATTGGCTCGTCTCTGGTGAAATAAGGCAATATCCTTTTTGTTCATTTCAGTGGATGTGCCAAAAGCTTACACATCTATGTATGTTTATTGTAAAAGATCCTTCTCCTTACTTTTTGGGGTTAATTTACTCAAAAACCTTGGCAGTATTTGCAGCAGTAGCAGACTGGCGTTACAGCATGCAAAATGTCCCTTCCATTGGTGGCAATGGTGCTTTGTATTTGTTGTATAGATGCTAAAGATTGTCTATAATGTGCTCATATATTACTCTTGATAGAGTCACTGTGACTTCTATATTTTTGCTTTCTCAAATGACAATAGTTTATTCTTATTTGGATGGCTACTATGGCAAGTCACTGTTGCGCCAACTTACTTGAGATTGTGTGCTTGTGATGACAAAGTGGTTTCTCCCAACTCCTAAGAATCAGGAAAACTTCACACCGTTTTTGTTTTGATTTTTGTCTTAAATTTTGTATTGCTTTATAGCATGTTTGGCCAAGCGTGTTTTTCAAATTAATTAGCCAAACACAAAGTGTTTCTCACCAAAAGTACTTTTAAAAAAAAAACACTTCTCAAAATAAGCTGATTTTTGAAGCTTGATCAAACATGCTATAGTCACAACTATAATATAAAAGCAGGGATTAAAGTTGTGGCTTCCTAGGTATACTCATTTTAAATTCTCCAGCTTTAATATGCACCTCGAGAATTTCTGTTTTCCTCATAAGGAAACCTTTACATAAGTTAGAATACGGAGTCCATTAATATCCAGGAACGTTTATCCGAATATTTTCTGTTTTATAAAGAAAGTAATTTATTACCAAAGCAGGAGGCTACAGCTCAAGAAAAAACAGCACTCTGGATAGGGATGGCAATGGGGCGGGTGCGGGGGGTTTGGTAAAACCCACAAAAATGTCAACCCGCCCTGCCTCGCCCCGCTTAAATTTTTTTTTCTTCTTTTTTCTCTAACTTCGTGTTTTGTTTCTATTTTCAATCATTGGTTTTCTAAAAATATCTTCATTACACCGACATTCCTTGTAATGCGTCATAGCAGAGAATATCTTTACCTTTGTAATAATGTATATGATCTTTCAAAATAAATGGGTTACTATCATTTTCTATTACTAATACGATATATTGACTTTTGTAATTTTATTTTTGTAAGACTTATGCAAATTGGTTAATTCTAAATTAAAATTGTATTCGTGCTAGTGAAGAAAAATATGAAATTGCAGTTGAAATGATTGCTTTGTTTCAAAAAAAGATAAAATTCAAAGTTACTCCGCATTAAACCCACAACCCGCGCCTGCCCCGCTTTAAAAATTTTAAAAATTATTTTAACCCGCCCCGCCCCATTGCCATCTCTAAGTCTCTGGACAACCCCAGATGTGCACGACATCATCAACTCATTGCACCAGGAATACGTTCAGCAACATTCTTAGAAGGGTAATAGTTCAAACTGTGTAATCTCCTCTCCAGCTTCTTTCCTCTACGTTGCCTGTCGAACCACTGTATCTCCGCAGTCAATCCCATAGCCCTTCTTGCGCCATTGTATAGCTAATTCTGACCAAGAGTGAAGCCACAGTAACATTTTTCAATTCGGCGTAATTCCTTTGCAACTTGAATCATATATGGCAGATCTTCTCCCTTTGACGCAGTACATTTCTTAACAAGATAGATCCAAATAGTCTTCCAAGTTTTGTCGAATCTCTACTCCATGCTCTTCCAAAATGGTTGGATCCGCTATATCCATTACACTACCCTCGTCGTCAATATTATTGGTTTCGACGTTTGGAAACTTTGCTAAATCTATCATCTTATACCGGAGGATGATAGTTTCCTCATGAGTCCGCCAAAGTGATGCATTTGTTCTTTGCCAAATCCTCTGGCGAAGAGTAATGAATAAATGTGATAATACTAGAAGTTACTTTTCTCTTCTAACTCTTGACCCCTCCTATCCACTTAATGCAGTGCCCTTATCTACACTTGTGGAATGCTTAAAATTCCACACAAAATGACAAATTGATGGCTATTGATTATATTGGACTTTCTTCTAAACTACTCACTGGGTACTTTCATTGCAATTGCTTTATAGTGTCTCTCTCTCGAATTTCCGTGCACTTTACCTGTTGCAACTGTATAGCTAGTCCAAAAACGAAGTTTGAATTTTTTTTTTAAAAAAGGAGAGATCATAATTCACGGGGACACACACATGTAGGGGTGGGCCTAATACTAATCGAATCGAAATAATAGACCGGACCGAAAATTTTGATTTTTCGGTTATCGGTTTTGATGATTCAATTTTCCATTAAACCGAAAAACCGGTTATCAGTTTTGATGATTCGATTTTCGGTTAAACCGAAAAACCGAAGTTTTTCACCATAGGTTTCATTTACTGTACTTCGCTCGATTTCTCTACGGGTTGTTGACACTTCAATTTCAACCAACTTTGCCTTAGTAATTAATGTGATGTTTATATTCATCCAATACGTAGACGGGTCAACTTGTTCACAAAAATTTAATAATAAAATTAGATGATTCATTTACTTTAGAACGCGTAATTAGGAATGCTATATATCGTTACGTGGAATCTTTCTTTATCAATACATATAATGTAACTAGGCAGTAACTTCTTTTCTAATGGAAAAAATACCAAGCTCCTGTGTTAAAGCTTAAGGAGGAATTTTATCAATACTCATTACCCAAACTAGATGTGCAAGAATATAATTTACAGAGGTAATATGAAACAATGTTATATCTGAAGATCTATTTCAATTGACGAAAGCCCAAATATGAAAGGTCTAAACCAACCGAAGCGAGCCGAAATCGACCGAACCAATTTTTGAGAAACCGATAAATCCGAATTAACTTTGGTTCGGTTTTGGTTTACCTAATACAAAATCGAAAACTGAACAAACTCAATTGAACTTCTTGAAAACCGAACCGAACCTATCGACGTCCGTACACGTATACATGGAGTGTACATTGGGTATTCCACACAAAAATAAAAAGGAAGTACGTAAATTTGCTTTTGAAAAATAAGTGTCAGAGCTATTCGTATTTTGTGGTCAGTAAATTATCTCTTTTTCTTTTCTCTTTACTTTATCGAGCGCCAACTTGTATCGAGTGAATTTCATATGTCAAAAAACGGGTTCAGATTTACCCATTTATTTTTCACTATAATTTAAAGTTATCTTCATTATACTTAAAGCTGATGATTTATTAGAATCAAGGACAAGTATTAGATGTTTTGCTAATGACAATGATATAAACCGCCTTAAAAGAGAGGAGAATATTACTTTCCTACTATTAGCAGAGAAGAAAGGAAATTAATCACTACGATTAAAATGCTTTTTTAAGTTGTTTATTCACTTTGAAAGAGAAAGTACTACTTTTTTACTATTAGCATGATGGAAACTTTTGAAAAAGTAATAACCGTAAATAAAGTATGATTGTATTTTTAGCTACGATTAATGAGAGTTTGAAATTGGTTTAAAATGTTATTATTGAATCATTGGTTTAGCTTTGTTTTCTTTCCTTTACTATGAAACTACTAATGTCTATTCGCATATGAAACTACTAATGTCTATTCGCATATTTTTTTTTGTATGTCAAACCATGGGAAGCAATGGATATTTCTCAAAGCAAACTTGGATCAAAGTCCAATTGTAAAAATATTTGCTTAATTGATTCATGTACGACACATATGACATTCAAAGAGAATAAATTTTTCTCTCATTTAGGTATGTATAAGGCAGATGTTACTATAATTTCTGGTGGTAGTAATCTAATTGAAGGCTATGGAAGAGCTACTATAACTCTGCCTAGGGGAACAAACTTATCATAGATAATGCGATGTTCTCCTCCAAGTCCAAGAGGAACTTGTTGAGTTTTAAAGATATCCGCCGAGATGGATATCATATTGAGACAATAGATGAGAATAATCTTGAATAACTCATCATTACCAAGAATGTCTCTGGCCAGAAAAGGGTTATTAAGAAGTTCCCATCTTTATCTTGTGGCATGTATTGGACAAGAATTAGTGCAATTGAGGCACATTCTGTCGTAAACCAAAAGGTTACTGATCCCAACTTTTTGTACTTTGGAATGATCGATAGGGACATCCTGGATCAATTATGATGAGACGAATTATAGAGAATCCAAATGGGCATCCATTAAAGAAAGATTCTTTTAAATAATGAATTTTATTGCACTTCTTGTTATCAAGGCAAGTTAATTATTAGACCATCACCAACAAAGGTTAGGATTGAGTCCCCTGCATTTATGGAACGTATACAAGGGGATATTTGTGGACTTATTCACCCACCTAGTGGGTCATTCAGATATTTTATGGTCTTATTAGATGCATCTTCTTGATGGTCTCATATATGCCTATTGTCATCTCGCAACCTGGCATTTGCAAAATTAATGGCACAAATAATCCGATTACAGGTACATATTGTAGCTCATGTTCACACTCAAAATGGCCTTGCAAAGTCTTTGATTAAACGTCTATAATTGATAGCAAGACAGTTACTCATGAAAACGAGGTTACCCATTTCCGTTTGGGGTCATGCCATTTTGCATGCAGCAATGCTAGTTCATCTCAAACTGAAAAATTATATAAATATTTCCCCTTGCATTTAGTGGGTCATGAACCTGATATATCCCATTTAAGAATTTTTGAGTACGCAGTATATGTGCCTGTAGTACAATCATATCGCACCAAGATGGTCCCCCAAAGAAGGTTAGGAATATATGTTGGGTTTAAATCGTCCTCCATTATTCGCTACCTCGAAATATTAATGGGAGATTTGTTCACTTCTCGATTTGCAGATTGTCGATTTGATGAGGCATTTTTTTACAGAATTAGGGGGAGAAATTGGTGAAACCAAACAGAAATTTTGTGGAAAAATTTGTTATTGTCTCATCTTGGTCCATATGTCTCTATTTGTGAAAAAAAATGCAAAAGATTAGCCATTTGCAGAAAATAGCAAATCAAATGCCAGATGCATTTACGGATCTGAAAAGGATAACAAAAGCACATATCCCTGCAGAGAATATTCCAATCCGTATTGATATCCCTGTTGAAAAATCTTCTAGTGTCATAGCTAATGAGTCAAAAGCACACCTTAAGCGTGGCAGACCACTGGGTTCTAAGGATCAAAATTCTAGAAAAAGAAAAATAAATGATCAAGATGACACTACGAATGAGTCTCATAAAGAAACACATGATTTAACCTATCCTGAGATTCATGAGGAAATCAATGAGCCTGAGACTCAAAAAAAAATAAGGAACTATTTGTAACGACCCGGTCAATCGTTTTGAGAGTAATAGCCAGATCCCCTGTTTACTGCATCCCCCGTATCTTTTTATGCATATGTGAGTTGTTGGGAGGTTTTGTTCGTGGTTTCGGAGTGTTTTGGGACACTTAGTTCCTAAAACGGAAGCTTAAATTCTAGGATTTTTACCGTAGTTGGAACTATGTGAAGACGACTCCGGAATAGAGTTTTGTCGGTTTCGTTAGCTCCTTTGGGTATTTTGGACTTAGGAGCGTGTTCGGATTGTGTTTTGGAGATCTGTGGCTAAACTAGGCTTGAAATGGTGAAAGTTGAATTTTTGGGAAGTTTGACCGGTAGTGGACTTTTTGATATGGGTTCGGATTTCTCGGAAGTTGGAGTAGGTCCGTAATGCAATTATGACTTGTGTGCAAAATTTGAGTTCAACTGGACGTGGTTTGATAGGTTTCGGCATCGGTTGTAGAAGTTTGAAGTTTCAAAGTTCATTAAGTTTGAATTGGAGGTTGATTCGTATTTTTAGCGTTATTTGATGTGATTTGAGGGCTCGACTAAGTTCGTATGGTGTTTTAGGACTTGTTGGTATGTTTGGTTGAGGTCCCAAGGGCTACGGGTGTGTTTCGGATGCTTAACGGATTGAAATTGGACTTATGCAAATTGATGAAGTTTTTCGAGTTTCTGGTGTTTCGCACCTGCGGTGGGTAGGGGTATACATAGGTCGGGTTGGTTCGGATTTTGCAATTACCAAACCAAACCAATTTTGTCGGGTTATTAAATCTAAAAACCAAACCAATAAAATCGGGTTTCAATCTCGGTTTTTCTCGGGTTTTTCAATTTTTTGGGGGGTTTCCCGATAAAATCTTCGTAGCACAAAATATATAACTTGTGCTCAAAATATTTTTGTAATCCTAGTAAGATACAACTATATAGGGTATTTTTCAAGAAAATAATACAAAATATGAGATGTGTCATGGCATTATCCTAACATATTCAACAATAAAGACAATAAAATTATGTAATTTAAATATTGCTAATTAAAAAGCCATAATAAAAACAAACATAATCTAAAAGTACTAAGTCATGCTAAAATAAATAGACTAATAAGGGAGTATTAATTACATGACTAAAGACTAAAGAAAAAATAAAAATAATTTATGCATTTTTATCTAAATTATTGCAAAACAACAAATATATTCAATACATTGTCGTTCGTAGTATTGAATTTAATGTCTTTTGTAAGCATTAGTATTGATTTGATTCTGATTTGGGCTTTTGTTAGCATTATTTAAGTTACTAATATTAATGGCTATAAAACTTATTGAAACATTCAAACGTTCTAAGTCCAACCTTGAAATAATATCTTAATCGATAAAATTATGAAAAAGTTTTAACTTTATAAATCACATCACAAAAAGTATATTTATATATTAAATGTATCTAAAAAGTTCTATATATGTAATGTCGGATTGGTTTGGTTTCGGTTTGACTTTCTTTAGTTAAAACCAAACCAAACCAATCATAGTCGGGATTTTTTTTCCAACACCAAACCAAATCAAATCAATCCATAGTCGGGTTTTTATTCTCGGTTTGATTTGGATTATCGGGTTGGTGCGGTTTATCGATTTCTTTTGTACACCCCTAGAGGTGGGGATCCCGCAGGTGCGGGATCGCACGTGCGTATAGGCAAGCGCAGAAGCGGATTGGGATGGCTGGTCAGGGGTCACAGGTGCGAGGAGAATTCCGCATCTGCTATGCCCGCATATGCGCCTAAGGAACCGCAGGCGCGGAGGAGGACCGCAGAAGCATACAGTGTTCCGCAGGCGCCCATGCGCATGTGCGACCCTTCATCATAGATGCGGACCCATCCCTCTTAAGTCATTTCTGCACCTGCGAGGGAAATTCCGCAGGTGCAGCGTCGCAGGTGCGAATGGAGGCCCGTAGATGCGAAATCGCTAGGCAGAAAAGGGATAAGTTCAAGGGTTTATCGCGTTTTCAGTTTTGGGACTTTGAGAGCTCGGACTAAGGTGATAATTCAAGGAATTTTCAGAGAGAACTTTGGGGTATGATTCTTAACTCGTTTATAGTTATATTCCATTAATCTATAATTGATTTCATCATTTAATTAAGGAATTTGGGGAAAGAGGTTGGAAGTTCTTCAACTAAGCTTTTTTAGTTTTGATTGGTAGTTTAATATCAGATTTGGATAATTTTGGTACGAGTGAACTCGTGAGTGAATGGATGTTCATATTTTGTGACTTTTACCCGATTTCGAGATGTGGGCTCGGGGAGGCTTTTTAGGCCGATTTTTTATTTTCTTGTTAAAGTTTTGATTTCATTAAATTAGCTTAGTTTATTGTTGTTGTATTTATGATATGTAATTGTGTTTGGCTATATTTGGGACATTCGAAGCCGGATAATCGAGGAAAGGGCATTATTACGGATTGATTTGAGCTTGGTTCGAGATAAGTGGCTTGCCTAACCTTGTGTGAGAGAAATTCCCTTAGGATTTGGCACTGTTGTGGCATGTGAGCGGCGTGTACGCGAGGTGTCGAGTGCGTACACGGGCTATTGTTGAAAAACACGATGTTTACTAAGTAGTAACATGTTTTCATTCTTAATTGAGTTATACAACCATGTGTAGTTATCCTGTTTAGACTAATATCACATGTCTACTTGCTTTAACTGCTTATTTGAACTCTGTGCAACGTGCCTAGTTGATTTCCTGTTTTTCCTTGTTCTTTATCAGTCTTAGCTGTAAAAAATTCTTGTCGCTAACTGCTGTATTTATCGGTTTGAGCTGTGTGTTTACTTTTGAGACTACGACGCGGTTCCTCGGGAGTTCTCCATGTATATTTACTTTTGAAACTACAGGACGGTACCTCGGGAGTTCTCCCTGCACATTTACTTTTGAGACTACAAGGCGGTACCTCTGGAAATCTATTTGCTTATTTACTTTGGGACTACAAGACGGTATCTTGGGATATCCCCTGTTTGTTTCTCCCTGTGTGTTACACTCTTATTTTGTTGTGGTTTCCTTTTGTTAAATTCCAGTCTCTTATTATACTGTTATATTCCCCTGCTTTATTTATTATGTACCAATGGGCCTGAACTGACATCATCACTACTTGACCGAGGTTAGGTTTGGTATTTACTGGGTACCATTGTGGAATACTCATGCTACTCTTCTGCACATTTTGTGTGCAGATCCAGGTGCTCATTATCAGCCACATTATCAGTGAGCAGGGACAGTTTGGAGTATTCAAGGTATATCTTCCCCGTCTGCAGACATCGGAGTCCCCCTCTATTCTCCCCTATGTAAAAAATTATGTATTTCTTTTTATTAGAATGTGGTGTATAGAGATACTATTTTTCTTCTGTAGCTTGTGACTTATGATGTTCCAAGTTTATGGAAGACTGTGTATTTCTAAAGTATTGGTTATTGTACATGCTGGGCGGCATTGTTACCAGTTATTCAGTTATCTATTGCAGTTAGTTATTAAGTTTTACTTTCATTTTTGCTATTTCCGCAATTTGTTAGGCTTACCTAGTCGTGGAGACTAGGTTCCATCACAACGTTTTACGGAGGGATGTTTTGGGTCGTGAAAAGTTGGTTTCAGAGCTCTAGGTTCATAGGTGGCCTGAGTCTCAAGCCGGTTTATTAGAGTCTCGTGGATCGGTGCGGAGACGTCTGTACTTATCTTAGGGAGGCTATGGAACTATTAGGAAAAATTACACTTCTTTGATTCCTTGTCGTGCGAAAATTTGTTGACTTTCAAAATTCTAAACTTCTGTATTCCATTCGCCACAGATGGTGAGGACACGTACAAGCGTACCTGATGACCAAGCACCCGCGCCCCTGCTAGAGCCGCGAGAGGCCAGGGCCAAGGTAGAGGCCAAGGACGTCCACGCGGTGCAACCAGAGCACCCGCACGAGCTGCTACAAAGGAGCCCCCAGTAGCTCCAGCTGGAGGGCAGACACCTGAGGTACCTGTTGCTGTACCAGCCCTCCAGGAGACTCTAGCCCAGTTTCTGAGCATGTTCAACATCTTAGATCAGGCTGGATTGATTCCACTTCCTCCTGCCACATCTCAGGCGGTGGAGGGCACAGACTCCCACTGCCCGTACCCTAGAGCAGTGGGTTCAGGTCGACCAAGTTCCAGAGATTATACTGATGTAGTCGGTAGCTCCCGTCCGGCCCGAGGCTAGTACAATAGTTTCTGAGGCGGGGCAGCTCAAACTTGAGAGGTACAAGAAGTACCACCCTCCTACTTTCAGTGGATTGGCGAAAGATGATGCCTAGGGTTTTCTGGAGGAGTGTCACCGTATTCTCCGTACTATAGGTGTAGCAGAGTTAGGCGGGGTTTCATTTACTATATTCCATCTTAGAGGAGAAGCCTATCAGTGGTGGCGTACCTATGAGTTGAGTAGTCCGACAGCTTCACTTACATGGACTCAATTATTGGACATGTTTTTGAGGGAGTATGTTCCTCAGAGTTTTAGGATGCGTGGCGTGCGGAGTCTGAGCAATTGCGCCAAATTGCTATGACTGTGTCAGAGTATGCAGTTCGCTTCAGTGATTTGGCCCGACAGGCACCGGCCTTGGTTGCAATAGTTCGAGAGAGGGTTCGTCGGTTTATTGAGGGACTCCACCCCAATATCAGGATTAGCATGGCCGAGGAGCTGGATATGGATATTTCTTACCAGCAGGTTGTGAGTATTGCTAGGAGATTGGATAGAATGCTCGCTCAGGATAGAGAGGAGAGGGAGTCCAAAAGGTATCGAGAGTCTGGAACTTACAGTGGTACTCGTGCCCCAGCTGCAGTTCGTTATGTTAGGGGCTATGTGAGTCGCCCCATTCACTGAGCTCTTCCAGCCTCCAGCGGTATTCCGGCCCCTTCTAGGCCCCAAGAGCCTTATTATGTACCGTTAGTATCTAGTGTACCTCCTACACATGGTGCTTTTAGCGGCCAGTCCAGCAGACCTGGTCCGAGCCAATCACAGCAACCACGCCCTCCGAGAGCTTGTTTTGAGTGCAGAGACACTCACCATATGGTGAAGGATTTCCCCAGACTTATATCACTTGATTTGTATGAATACCCATTTGGACTTGAGAAAGCCAAATTGGGCAAAATCACTCAAACTAGCGAGATGTATAGAGTGAGTACCGGGGTGTGATAGCCATATTACAATCCCAACTAATCAAGCTTGACCTAGATTTTACAACCCATTAGATAACCACCTTGGTAGAAATCACGACCCTAGTACCTTTAAACACTTGAAAAACCCAAAACAAAAATATTGTCCTTAGTTTTATTAATTACAATCATTAGAGTAAAAATAGAAGTAGAAGACCAACTAAATTTGTGGAAGTGCAATTCGGGCAAAAACTGGCATCTCACTTAGATATAAACCTAATTCCAATTATTAACTCCATGTGGATTCGATCCCGACCTTAGTTGGGTTATTATTGCATCGACCTCCTCGCTACTCAATAGTAGTGTGAGTTTGTACCCGATCAATTTTTGGCGCCGTTGCCAGGGAGTTAGACAATCTTAGTTATATATCTAAGTATTTGTGTGTTTTGTCTTTATTTCCTTCCGTTTTTTTTCTAACTTTGTTTGTGAATTGCTTTTAGGTACGAAATGGCTCGTAACAACGAGGCCCTCAGAAATATACCATTAGGGGAGGAGGTAGATGATGAGAAAGTGGATGAGGTTCATCTTGAGCCTCAAGTACAAAGGAGAGGTCGACCGCCTCATGATAATATCCCAAACCCTCCCCCACCTCCACCAAGAGCAGCACACAAAGTGTTGCCCAACGAAGGCTATGCTAGTGCAATAGTCCCGCCCCGGATTAGGGCGGGCAACTTCCAGATAACCAATGTGATGCTTACACTACTTGAGCAGCTGGGTTTCTACACCGGAGCTCCACATCAAAATGCCTACAAGCATCTCAAAGGTTTTGTTGATACATGTTTGGGGAGCAAGCAAACGAATGTCTCTGAAGACGCATTGAGGTTAAGGTTATTCCCTTTTTCTCTAAGGAGAAAGGCTTTGGATTGGTAGAGAGATTGCCCCACCATTCCATCCACACTTGGGATGAGTTGGCCGAAATGTTCATAGCCAAGTTCTTCTCCTCGGGGCATATGGCGACGCTAAGAGATGAGATTATAGCTTTCAAACAAGAGCCAAATGAACCGTTGCATAAGATTTGGGAAAGGTACCGCACCATGGTCAAATAATTCGCTAACAACGATATGACCGAGGCCATGATCCAATAAACCTTCTATAGGGGGATCAACACGACGAATCAGTGTGTGGTAAATTAACTCGCCGGGGAACATTTCATGAACACGTCTATTCTAAAGCTTGTGAAATATTGGATGAGATGGAGGATACCTCTTCGGCATGGAAAAGTAGAGACATTGTTCCTCAGGGTGACCCAAATGTTATTCACCTACACAAGGAGCTACATGATCATGGTAAAGATATTGCGGAGTTCACAACCACAATGAACCAATTGGCCAAGGCTCAGTTTTAACAGGTTCAAGGGCCAAAACAAGTGAATGTCATGGAAGGAGTAAACATGATGGTCAACAAGAGAAGGCAACGAGGTCAACGAGTACAAAACCATCCGGAGCAATTTGAGCAAAGTAATAGTGTGTATAATCAAAATAATGCATATGATGAGCAAAGTGAACATGTTCAATATGTCAACAATTATCAAGGTCAACAGAGCAATGATCCAAATCAACAACAATGGAGATCACAGGGAAACCAAGGTAATTGGGGCAACGAAGGTCAACAAGGAAATTTGAATGGTGGCAACAACAACAACCAAGGCAATTGGGGGAACAACAACAATCAAAATTGGGGTAATCAAGACAATTGCGGAGGAAATAATCAAGGCAATTGGGGTGGAAACAATCAAACTAAATGGGGAAGCAAGAATAATCAAGGGGGTTAGAACAATAGCAATCAAGGAATCGGGGGTCGGGCTTTCAAAGGCCCCCGATGTATCAACAACCGAACAACCCGCCTCCATATCCGTCGCAAGGTCCTAGTTCTTCCAACAATGAAATGGTACGGATTGAAAATATGTTCAAGTAAATGATGGAGAAATACGCCGACTCTGATGCCCAATTATCCTCCCACAACACTTCTATCCGCAACTTGGAGGTTCAACTTGGCCAAATTTCTCAAGCTTTTAGTAGTCGCCCTAAGGGGGAACTACCAAGTGATACGGTGGTGAACCCGAAGGGTGGGAACAATACGGGGCACGCTATGGCCGTGATAACAAGAAGTGGGAGAGGTGGAGTTTCTAGTACCTCAAATCAAAGAAAGAATGTGAATGATGATGTGTTGGTGCAAGATGATGATGAGCCGAGTAATGATGTTCAAGCAAATGATGAGGTGAGGATAGACATTGATGAAAATCTGGAGGAGACACAAGATGATGTGAACCCGTCTTGGGAACATGTAAAAGACATACCGGATCTGGTAGTGCCCAAGGCCAAAATTCCCTTGCCAAGGCCTCCTCCTACATATCCTCAAAGGCTCACGAAGCAAAACAAAGAAAATTAATTAAAGAAATTCATTGATATGATGAAAAGTTTGTCCATAAATGTGCCATTGGTTGAAGCCTTAGAACAAATGTCGGGATATGCCAAGTTCATGAAGGACTTGGTAACAAAGAAGAGATTAGTGCACTGTGAAACGATCAAAATGACACATCAAGTGAGTGCCATTGTGCATTCCATGGATCCAAAGTTGGAAGACCCAGGTGCTTTTACAATCTCGTGCACTATTGGGAGTGCCGATTTTGCTAAAGTTTTATGTGACTTGGGGACAAGCATTAACTTGATTCCCTATTCTGTGTTCAAGACATTGGGGATTGGACAACCAATACCCACATCCATGAGGTTGAAAATAGCAGATTGAACAATGAAGAGGCCTTTGGGGATAATTGATGATGTGCTAGTTCGGGTCGACAAGTTCATACTTCCCGTAGATTTTGTGATACTTGACTGTGAGGTTGACTATGAGGTGCCAATCATTTTGGGTAGACCTTTCCTAGCTACGGGGAAAGACTTAGTTGATTTGGAAGCTTGTGAGCTCACCTTCCGAGTGGGCGATGAAAAAGTTGTGTTCCATGTTTGTAAGTCAATTAGGAAGCCCAATAGCAACAAAGTGTGTTCGTTCGTGGATCTTGTGACCGAAGTAATTGTTGATGACACAAGTGTTGTGATTAATGTTGAAGATACATTGGAAATTGTGTCGTTGAATCATGATGAAGATGAGAAGGAAGGCTTTGTAGAATGTGTCAATGATTTGCAAGGAATGGGATAATATACATATGGGCCCCGAAAACTTTCCTTGGACCTTGAAAACCGGAAGACTCCATCAACAAAGCCCTCAATCAAGGAGCCTCCCACATTGGAGTTGAAGCCATTGCCTTCACGCCTCAGGTATGAGTTTCTATGCCCTTGTTCCATTTTACTGTTATTCTTTCCTCGTGCTTAACTAACGTGCAGGTAGATTCCACGCTTGCGATGCTCCAAAGGAGTAAGAAAGCAATAGGTTGGACATTGGCGAATATACGGGGTATAAGCCCTGACTTTTGCATGCACAAAATCATATTGGAGGAGGATGCCAAACCCTCCGTGGAACATCAAAGAAGGTTGAATGAAGCCATGCAAGAGGTAGTCAAGAAAGAGATCATCAAGTGGTTGTATGTTGGGGTTGTCTACCCCATTTCCGATAGTTCATGGATCTCGTCGGTGCAATGTGTCCCAAAGAAATGGGGCATGACTGTGATTAGAAATGAAAAAAATGAATTGATCCCCACAAGAACTATCACAGGGTGGAGAGTGTGCATGGACTATAGGAATCTCAACAAAGTTACTCGGAAAGACTATTTTCGCTTCCATTTCTTGATCAGATGTTGGATAGGTTAGTCGGGCGTGCTTATTATTGCTTCTTGGATGGGTATTCCGTACATAACCAGATTTGTATTGCACCTGAAGACCAAGAAAAGATCACCTTCACCTGTTTGTATGGCACGTTCGCATTCTCGCGGATGCCATTCTGTTTATGCAATGCACCGGCTACTTTTCAGCGGTGTATGATGGCAATCTTCATTGATATGGTGGAGGAATTTCTCGAGGTTTTCATGTATGATTTATCTGTTGTGGGGGATTCTTTTGAAGAGTGCTTGGACAATTTGGATAAGGTATTGGCACGTTGTGAAGAGACTAACTTGGTGCTTAATTGGGAGAAGTGTCAATTTATGGTCGAGGAGGACATTGTCCTCAGCCACAAGATCTCCAAGAATAGTATTGAAGTTGATAAAGCAAAAATTTAAGTGATATCCAAACTCCCTCCTCCTACTTTCGTCAAGGGAGTGAGGAGCTTTCTAGGTCATGCGGGGTTTTACCGTCGGTTCATCAAGGATTTCTATAAGGTGATGAACCCCTTGTGCAAGCTATTGGAAAAAGATGTCAAATTTGTGTTCAATGATGATTGTATGAAGTCATTTGATCCACTCAAGTATAGGTTGACTACAACTCCTATTATTACCGTGCCAAATTGGAGCTTACCATTTGAGCTCTTGTGCGACGCTAGTGATGTGCGGTTGGGGCGGTGTTGGGGCAAAGAATTAACAAGATCTTCCACCCGGTCTACTATGCTAGTAAGACCATGAACGAGGCCCAAGTCAACTATACGGTGACCGAGAAAAAACTCCTAGCCTATATTCTATATGGAAAAGTTCCGCCCGTACCTCATGGGTACCAAAGTGATTGTTCACACCGATCACGCGGCACTTTGTTATTTAATGAGTAAAAAAGACTCTAAGGCATGATTTATGTGGTGGGTACTTCATCTACAAGAATTTGATCTTGAAATCCAAGACCGCAAGGGGAGTGAGAATCAAGTGGCGGACCACTTGTCCCGATTGGAGGAGGAGGGGAGGCCCCATGATGGACTTGCGATCAATGATTCATTTCCGGACGAACAACTCCTTTCCATGTCTATGACCGGGATGCCTTGGTTTACCGATGTGGCCAACTATCTTGTGAGCGGCATTGTCCCGAATGAGTTCTCTTAAAACCAAAGGAAGAAGCTCAAACGGGACTGCCTGGACTACTATTGGGATGAGTCATATCTCTTCAAAATTTGCACTGATGGTGTTATCCGTAGATGTGTTCCAGAAGAAGAACAATTGGGTATTCTTGAAGCTTGCCATTCTTCGCCATGTGGTGGTCACCATGGTAGAGCGAGAACTGCTACAAAGGTCCTAAGTTTTGGATTCTATTGGCCTACATTGTACAAGAATGCTAGCGAGCTCGTTAAGCGTTGAAATGATTGCCAAAGGGCCGGTGGGATCTCCAAGAAAAATGAGATGCCTCTCTCCACCATCCTAGATATTGTTATTTTCGATGGGTGTGGGGCATCGATTTTATGGGTCCATTTGTGAGCTCATGTGGGAACACTTATATTTTGGTTGTTGTGGATTACGTGTCCAAATGGGTTGAAGTTGTGGCGTTGCCCAACAATGAATCACGGAGTGTGGTAGCTTTCTTGAACAAAAATATATTCCCAAGGTTTGGTACCCCAAGGGCCATCATTAGTGATGGGGGATCATATTTTTGCAACAAATACTTTGACACTTCACTCTCCAAGATGGTGTCACTCACAAGGTGTCGACCTCCTATCACCCCAAGCAAGTGGGTAGGTTGAAGTCTCCAACCGGGAGATCAAGAGTATTCTGTCAAACACTGTCAATACAAACCGGATTGATTGGTCGAGGAAACTTGACGATGCTCTTTGGGCCTATAGAATAACTTGCAAAACTCCAGTTGGTATGTCTCTGTATCGGTTGGTGTTCGGGAAAGCATGTCACTTCCCGGTGGAACTAGAGCATAAGGCCATGTGGGCATTGAAGAAACTAAACCTTGAGTGGGATGTAGCTGCAAATCTTTGGGTGGAGCAATTGAATGAACTTGATAAGTTCCGGTTCCATGCTTACTCCAGTTCGTCCTTGTGTAAGGACAAGATGAAGTACCTCCATAATAAGTATATCAGGAACAAATAATTCAAAGAAGGTGACCTTGTCCTTTTATTCAACTCTCGGTTGCGGATGTTTCCAGGAAGGCTGAAATCAAAGTGGAGTAGTCCTTTTAAAGTTGTACATGTGACTCCTTTTGGTGCTCTAGATTTGAAAAATAAGAATGGTGAGATATTTAGAGTCAATGAGCACCGGGTGAAGCACTATCTTGATAAGGTTGATGATGGACACGTTGTGGAATTTCTCCATTTCAAGTGAATGATGGTAACATGCATCGTGCGGCGACGTTAAATCAGGCGCTTCTTGGGAGGCAACCCATGTGTTTTTCTTTCTCTTGATTTTCTTTTTTATATAGGCATTATTTTGAGCTAACTGGTTGTAGAGTGTATGCAGGAATATGGGTGTGCATTGCAGGAACTTTGCTAGGAAACAATTGGCTAAGTGTGGAAACTGTGTTGACCGCACCAGAATTATGCGGACCGCACAAGCACTTTGTGGCGGCACAATTCTGTGTCCGGTCGCACAAGTAGAAGATGGAAAATGTCAAGTCTCTGAAGTTTGGCGTGAAAAAAATCCTTAAGTATTTTCGGCCGCACCTAAAATTTTGCGGACCACACGAATTTTGCAACCACAGTCATTGTTATGCAGACCGCACCACAAAATTAAAAGGAGCAGGTAAGGAGTGCGGACCACACCAAAATTGTGTGACACACTTAGGTGAGTTAGTGGGCCAGTCTGGTCAAAGTATAAATAGGACCTTCCTAAACTATTCACACTTTACACACTTCGACATCTGAAGCTTAGCTAAGCACATTGCACATTTCCTTTAATCTCATTCTTATTTCATTTCATCAAGTGTTGAATTCTTTCTACATCTTCATTAGTGGTGTGTTGATTTTAATGATTTAGATTCTTCTCTTTCTTTTTCTTTATTTTAGTTTTCTTTAATCTAGGGTTAGGTT
This sequence comes from Nicotiana undulata, assembly GCA_005239495.1. Classification (NCBI taxonomy): domain Eukaryota; kingdom Viridiplantae; phylum Streptophyta; class Magnoliopsida; order Solanales; family Solanaceae; genus Nicotiana; species Nicotiana undulata. Next base: position 34,939 of record ML250120.1, on the reverse strand, counting down.
CATGCCTAAAATATCAATAGATGATTAAATCTTGCTTAGAATCATGTGGGTAGTGTTTAAATGCTTAATGGGGCTTGGGTTAGTAGATTTTCATGCTTAATTGCTAAAAACCTTGTTTAATTAATGAAATCCCTGTGTAAAATCGTAAGTCACTGCCGCTATGATTTAAATTATGCAGCCGCACACATTTTTTTGCAGTCCGCACTAGGGTATGTGGCCGCATACTTTTGTGTGGTCCGCAATACCATAAGTTTAGGGAACTTGTGCTTGATGATATCATGCGTCCGCACTCAATTTTGTGCGGTCCGCACAATTCAAACTTCAGAGACCCAATTAAACAATGTACGACCACACTCAAAATTGTGCGGTTCACAATGGGTTTGGGCGGCCGCACTCAAAATTGTGCGGTCCGCACTAAGGTAACTTTAGAGACCCAGTAGTCTGAACCTGGGGTTTGTGCGGACGTACTCAAAATTGTGCGGTCCGTACTAGACATTATGCGACCGCACTCATTTTTGTGCGGTCCGCACTGGGCAGTCCGTGGCCGCACTCACTTTTGTGCGGTCCGCACTGCCCATTTCTGAGAACTATGCATTACACTTTCAAATATATGTACACTACAAGCTCCAATTCTAACTGAGTTTCACTACTTGTATGTTGCAGACAATGGTTCATTCACGTGGCAGAAGAGATACATCCAAAGGGAGGGCAGAACCCTCCCCAGACCGGGGTCGAGGCAAACCCAAAATTCCAGTTTCAGTCCAAAAGGTCTTAAGAAAGAAAGCTACACTCAGTAGACCACCTCTGGAAACTTCAGACACTAGTGAGTACCTCCCATCCGGGGAAGCTTCTGAGGGTGACTCAGTGCAAGCACAACCGGAAGCTCAATCACAACAATTCCCAGGGAGACTCCACCTAGTAATGAATCAATTTCCTCATCTAGTTCTTCTGAAGGTTCAGATGGGGTAATCAAGCATCTGAGCCCTCTCCCCCACCTTCTAGAGCTAATCCAATTAACTTGGATGATGATGATGAGGTCTCGGGCGATGGGAGAGGGGGTGATACTACTGTTGGGGGATTAGAAGATACAGGAGGCCGGAGGTATGGGAGGACTGATTCGTTAGTGAAAAGGCATGTGCTAAATTAAGAGAATGGTGGTCACAAAGGTCAGTCACTCTTGAGCGAATATTCTTGACAAAAGATCTGAGCAAACACAACCCCAATGTCCTCAAGCAATTTGAAGAGTGAAAATGATGGAATGGTTCAACTCCCGCATGCAAGATGAAAATAAGTACCTGGTCAAAGAGTTCTATGCCAACGTTGCTCACATAAAAAAGGCACAAAGGTGACAAATGTTCGGAATTTAAAAATCTTCTTTGATTCTCAAACACTAAACCAATATGTGGGCTTGAGGGAGTAGAAGTGGTACAATATTTGGAAAAGCTAGCTATGGGTGATGCAGTTCGCCCGTGGCTAGCTGAGATACTAGCAATTCCAGGGAAAACACCTCCATGGCTCACAGTAGGAGTTTAGATAGTCCGAGCCACCCTAAACTTTGAAGCAAAAGGGTGGCAAACATTCGTGTGCAGCCGTCTTGATCCATGCCTCCATGAAAACATCATTCCACTTCCCGTGCAGTGTTAGTAGCTTCCATCGTGTTCGTGTATCCTATAAATGTGGGCACCCTGATGTCTTACAACATTTCAAATGCGGTCCAGGAAGAGGAGAGGTCATATCCCTACCCCAATTTCCTCACAGAATACTTCCAAGATCAAGGGGTAGAATCGAGGCACATTGATGTAGAGATGAAGGTAAAGAAGCCTGTTTCATGGTACCACCTCCAGGGAGCTGACAACCCTAAGTTCAAGGGTAAAGCTACTACCTCTACTGGCCAGTCTGAAGAGCCAACGGTAGTGGTTACTGGTTCAGTTGTCGAGCCCTCCACATCAGTCAGTACTTCTACTGGAACAGCAGTCATGCCTCCTTCATCCTCTGGACCATCTGCTTTAGCTAGACTATCAGTGTCATTCTCAGTGCCAGCTTCATCTACTTACCCTCAGACTGCGCTGCGAGTTTCCCAAACACTAGCGAGTCTCAACAGCTGTATGCAGACAGCTACCACAAAGCTGACTGCCATATCCAGTGTGGTTGCAGCACAATCATCAGCCCCAGCAGAGCCTCATGTTTCTCCGTCAATGGATGCATCATTGAAGAAAATTTTTGACAACCAGAAGAAAATCCTAGAGGCTCTAGATATGCATGGGAAAGTCATCAAGGATTTGGAGAAACAGGTCAAAAAGATGAGGAAGACTCAGGCATCAAAGGAGTCGGTGGACATGCTGCGCAAAGAGGTTGAAAAGATTTCTTTTGTCGGAGATCTTCCATTGGACCTACACATAGAGCATTTAGTCCCAGCAACATGTGCAGAAGTGCCAGAGACATCAGAGGCAGCAGCCGGCCAGTCTGAGGAGTCGGCTGTAGCTACACACACTCCTGAGGAGTTGATACAAATGCTCAGCAACCCAGTAGTCCCTCAGCTTGGAGAAGTTGAGATACAGTCAGAAGAGACAGAGGGTGCTAAGGACCCCATGCAGACTGAGACCACATAGGGAGTTTTCTTTACTCTCTACCCCTTTCCATGTTCTTATTTTTTATTAGCATTGAGGACAATGCTTATTTTCATTTGGGAGGTGGTTCATTTTGATTGACAGTGACATTTGGTATGTAATAACTATTACACTTTTTTTTTCTTTATCTTAATTTTCCCTAAAGCATGTATATATTTTTTCCCATTTGATGTATATATTCATTTCCCTTATGCTTATATTCGCCTTACTTCATTTTGTATATATTTAGTTTACCTTCCGTAGTTTACTTCATAACTTCTTTAGTTTGTTTTTCCTTAGTTGCATAACTTCTTATTTACTTCAGTAGCTTCTTTTTAATTTGTTAGATTTTTTTTATGTTTTGTGTGAACAATAAGCCTTTGATTTTCTTAATGCCACGGTTCTTTCCAAAGGTAGATGTTGTGTGAACCGGGTGGCTCTTCCCAACGATGGATGGTGTGACAACCTTCTTAAGGATTGAGTCTGTTTTGTTTTATGTTTTGGTAAATATAGTAGTAATGAATTAAAGTGTCTCAAGCAGCCTTCACTTGGTAATAACACATTTACCTTCGACCTTATGGTTAGAAACAAAGTTGTTGGCATAAAATAGCTCTAGTTGTGACATGTAGACTCTTGTGTTGACTTAAACAATCATCGAGTGGTTCATTCGAGCCATTTGTTATTTTCAATCTTAGCTAGGGTTGTTGCGGGCCCTCGAATCTATTCTCTTTAACAATCCATCAGCTTGAGAGGTGAGGTATTGAATTGCAAGTCCAAGTTCCCTTGCCAATAAGTCTAGAACTTGCCCTGACTGTTTGCCTAGGCAAAATTCTAAGTGTAGCTCAACTTGAGAAATGATTGTAGGCTATCCTTGATCCGATTTGAAACTTGGAAACTACCATAGCCTTCCAAGGTGATATCCCTAGTCAACCTCTTTGAGTTGAAGCCCTTTTTCTTTTAATAACCACATTACAAGCCTTTATCCGTTTTGTAATGACCCTCTCTTGGCACCCAATCCTTCCTTAGAATTCTTGAGCAACAATTGGCAAAAGCATAAGTTTGGGGGAGAGACGAGGAGTTTGAAAGTGATAAAAGGTACAAAGAAGAAAAATAAATGAAGAAAAGGGAAGGCAAAGAAAAGGAAGAAAGGACAAAAAGAAAAATGTCAAAAAGAAAGTGAATAAGGTAAAAAGTTGAAGGGATTCAAAGAAAATAATTATGAATGGAATGGAGTAAATAGAAAAGGATAAAAATGATTGTCATGATCAAGAAAGAGTGACATAACGTCTCTCTAGTCCCCCCAAGGAAGAATAAAATGACTCAAAGAGTCGAGAAAGTATGAGCCAAAAAGAGAAAATGGAGTGCTTAAGGAAAGATGAAGCAATCATATTCCAACAAGTCCTACCTTGATCCAAAAGCCTTCATTACATTCCCGTAAAAGCCCTATATGATTTCAAGTTGAGTGAGCTTACATTAGTAGTGATTTACATAAGGGGCAAGCTTATGGTACTTAGATCCGGACTTGTGACATTCTTTTGAGAGAGATGAGCGAACTTCTTCACAATACTTGTTTCGAGTGTTACATTCTAAATCAATATTGGCTCATGGAGAGTAGAGGACAAGGAGTTTGGGATCCACAATGACCCACGTGATAGAGCGAGCTTCATTGATGGATAAAATCAACTCTTGATGCTCAAGTATTACATTAGAACTATGGTACTCAACAGTCAAAACATTGTGTTGTTGATAATTCATTTGTGTTGAGGGTAATTATTGGTCCCAATTGATGCATGATTTATTGAACTTAGTCCAACTAAAATATCTTTTTTTCTAGTGGAGGTGGGAATTAACTTATTTTCTTAACGACAAGTAAAAGCTTAAGTTTGGGGGAGTTGGTAAGTAGGGATTTTGACCTCTTATTTGCTCTCTTTCACTTGTGTTTTAGGTAAAAAATGCTTAAAGGTATTCCCGGATACTAATGAAATATGCTTGCTTACAAGAATTCTTCAATATGAGCCAAAGGAATCAAAATCAACTCATAAAGGAGTCAAAAGTTGAACAAGAACCAAAACAGGACAAAAAGATTAATTGTGCGGACCACATGATTTTGTATGCGGTCGTAAAAGAAGGTTCAGAGATTTGGCTTTGTGCAAATCAAGAATTTTGGACCGCACAAATATTGTGCGGACGCAAATGTCATTGTGCGGTCGCGATCAATATTATGCGGTCCGCAAGAAATGAGATTCAGAGGCACGGTATTTTGGCAACATCAAAGAGTGCGGACCGCACCAATATTGTGCGGACGCAAAAGCCATTATGTGGACGCATTCAATATTATGCGGTCTGTGATGAACGAGAATTAGAGAGTTGGAAATTTGGGCAAAATGAAGAAGTGTGGACCGCACCAAAATTGTGTGGCCGCAGGATGTCAAGTGCAGTCGCACACACAATTGTGCGGTCTGCAGGAATGAAGGTTCATGGAGTTGTTTCAAGCCCAAGGTCAGGCAAGTGCGGACCGCATCACTTTTATGCGGCCACATAATAATAAGTGCGACCGCACTCAAAATTGTGCGATTCGCAAAAGTCCAGCTCTTTGTCCTGTTTTGGTTCTTGTTCAACTTTTGACTCATTTAAGAGTTGATTTTGATTCCTTTGGACCATATTGAACAATTTATGTAAGCAAGCACATTTAATGAGTGTCTGGGAATACCTTTAAGCATTTTTTACCTAAAACACAAGTGAAAGAGAGCAAATAAGAGGTCAAAATCCCTACTTATCAGGGTGCACCTCCACAAACTTCTCAGTCATTGCGCGCTCCAATGGGTCCTTTAGGCTATGATTACAACACCTGTTACGGCGCCACCTGCTCAGCCAGCTCGAGGTGGAGGTCGGGGAGGTTAAGGTCTCCCTAGAGGGGAGTCCATGCCAAATATTATGCTCTTCCTGCTCGTACAGAGGCAGTTGCTTCTGACTCTGTCATTACATGTATTGTTCTTGTATGTCATATTGATGTGTCGGTCTTATTTAATCCATGCTCTACTTATTCCTATGTGCCCTCTTATTTTGCCCCGTATTTGGGCATATCTCGTGATTCTTTGAGTTCTCCTGTTTATGTGTCTACACATGTGGGAGATTCTCTTGTTGTGGACCGTGTGTATCGGTCGTGTTTGGTTGTTCTTAGTGGTTTTGAGACCAAAGTTGATTTATTATTTCTCAGTATGGTAGTCTTTGAGGTTATTTTGGGCATGCACTGGTTGTCGCCCCATTATGCTATTTTTGATTGTCACGCTAAGACAGTGATGACGACTATGACAGGATTATCGTGATTATAATTGAGAGGTACCTTAAAGTATACTCTCAGCTGAGTTATTTTGGTATTGATTTGTTATCGGACACTCAGCCAATCTCTATTCCTCCATATCGTATGGCTCCTCCTGAGTTGGAGGAGTTGAAGGAGCAGTTACATGAGTTTCTTGATAAGGGCTTCATCGTCCCAGTGTGTCACCTTGGGTGCTCTAGTATTGTTTGTGAAGAAGAAGGATGGTTCTATGCGTATGTGCATTAATTATCGCCAGTTGAACAAAGTTATAGTGAAGAACAGGTATACATTGCCTCGTATTGATGACTCATTTGATCAGCTACAAGGTGCGTGCCAGGGTATTTTCCAAGATTGACTTACTCGTATTGATCACTACGAGTTCCTTGTGATGTCTTTTGGTATGACCAGTGCCCTAGAAACATTTATGCACTTGATGCACAGTATGTCCCGGACATATATTGACTCATTCATCATTGTGTTTATTGATAACATTCTGGTGTACTCCGGGACTCGGGAGGATCATGAGCAGCACGTAAGGACTGTGCTTCAGACCTTGAGAGAAATGAAGTAATATGCAAAATTTTCAAAGTGTGAGTTTTGGCTAGACTTAGTGGCATTCTTGGGTTATGTAGTATCGATTTATGAGATCAAGGTGGATCCGAATAAGGTGGAAGCAGTGCAGAGTTAGCCTAGATTGTCCTCGGCTATGGAGATATGAGTTTTCTTGGTTTGGCGAGGTATTACCGTCGATTTGTAGAGGGTTTCTCATCTATTGCAACACCTATGCCCGGCTAACCTAGAAGGGTGCTCCATTCAGGTGGACCGATGAGTGTGAGGAGAGCTTTCAGAAGCTCAAGACAGCTTTGACTACAACCCCAATATTGGTGTTGCTTACAAGTTCGGGATCTTATACTGTATATTGTGATGCGTCGTGGATTAGCCTCGGCACTGTGTTGATGCAGGACTGTAGGGTGATTTCCTACGCGTCCAGACAAATGAAGGTGCATGAAAAGAACTATCAAGTCCACGGCTTTATGTTAGCAGCTATTTTTCATGCCTTGAAGATTTGGCGGCAATATTTGTACAATCCCTTGTGAGATTTACACCGATAACCGAATTTTACAGCATCTATTCAAAAGGATCTTAAATTGCGTCAAGGAAGGTGGTTGGAGTTTCTTAAGGACTATGATATCACCATTTTGTACCATCTCAGGAAGGCCAATGTGGTGGTTGATGCTTTGAGTCGTCGGGCGGAGAGTTTGGGGAGCTTAGCATATCTACCAGTAGTAGAGAGGCCATTGGCGTTGGATTTTTAGGCCTTAGCCAGCCAGTTTGTGAGACTGGATATTTCTGAGCCGAGTCGAGTATTGGCTTGTATGATCTCTCGGTCTTCTCTTTATGATCGTATTAGGGAACGTCAGTATGATGACCCCCATCTGCTTGTCCTTAAGGACACGGTCCAGCACGATGATGCTAAGGAGGCCACCATTGGGGATGATGGTGCATTGAGGATGCAGGGCAGGCTATGTGTGCCCAATGTGGATGGTTTACGTGAGTTGATTCTTCAGGAGGCTCACATTTCGTGGTACTCCATTCATCTGGGTGATGCGTACATTTATTAGGACTTGAGGTAGCACTACTGGTGGAGGAGGATGGAGGAGGACATAGTGGAATATGTAGCTTGGTGTCTTTGCCAGCAGGTGAAGTATGAGCATCAGCGGCCAGGTGGGTTATTTTAGAAGTTAGAGATTCAGGAGTGGAAGTGGGAGAGGACCACTATGGATTTTGTTGTTGGGCTTCCACGGACTCAGCTGAAGTTTGATGCAGTTTGGGTGATTGTGGATAGGCTGACCAAGCCATCTTATTTCATTCTTGTGATGACTACCTATTCTTTCGAGCAGATGGCTCGAGTTTATATCTGCGAGATCGGTGGGCTTCATAGCGTACCGGTATCTATCATCTCTGATCGGGGTACACAATTTACATCACGGTCCTGGAGGGCTATACATGAGTTGGGTACTCGAGTGGAGTTGATCATAACATTTCACCCTCAGACGGACGGACAGTCCGAGCGCACAATTCAGATATTAGAGGATATGCTCTATGCGTGTGTGATGGAGTTTGGAGGTTCATGGGATCAGTTCTTGCCACTTGCGGAGTTTGCCTACAACAACAGTTATCAGTCGAGCATCTAGATGGCACCGTATGAGGCTTTATATGGTAGGCGGTGTCGGCCTCCAGTGGGTTGGTTCGATCCAGGCGAGTCTAGATTATTGGGTACAAACTTGGTTCAGGATGCTCAGGAGAAGGTTTAGGTGATTCAGGATCGACTTCGCATAGCCCAGTCCAGATAGAAGAGCTATGCGGATGAGAAGGTTCGTGATATTGCATTCACGGTTGGAGAGCGGTCCTGCTCCGGGTGTCACCCATGAAGGGTGTTATGAGGTTAGGAAGAAGGGAAAGTTGAGCCCAAGGTTTATCGGCCCATTTGAGGTGTTGCGACGTGCTGGGGAGGTTGTTTATGAGCTTGCCTTGCCTCCCAGTCCTGTAGGGGTTCATCCAGTATTCCATGTTTCTATGCTATGAAAGTATCATGGTGATTTGTCTCATGTGTTAAATTTCAGCTAAGTCCAATTGGACAAGGATTTATCTTATGTTGAGGAGTCGTGGATATTTCGGACAAGCAGGTTCAAAAGTTGAGGTCAAAGAACATTGCTTCCATGAAGGTTCAATGGAGGAGCCAACCGGTCAAGGAGGCGACTTAGGAGACTGAGCATGATATGCACAACCATTATCCTCATCTTTTCACCACTTCAGGTATGTCTCTCTATTCGTTCGAGGACGAACAATTATTTTAAGAGGGGGAGGATGTAACGACCCGACCGATCATTTTGAGAATAATAGGCCAGATCCCCTATTTACTGCTTCCCCCGTATTATTTTCTGCTTATGTGAGTTGTCGGGAGGTTTTGTTCGTGGTTTCGGAGTGTTTTGGGACACTTAGTCCCTAAATCGGAAGCTTAAGTTCTAGGATTTTAACGGTAGTTGGAACTGTGTGAAGATGACTCCGAGATGGAGTTTCGTCTATTACGTTAGCTCCATTGTGTGATTTTGGACTTAGGAGCGTATTGGGACTGTGTTTTGGAGGTCTGTAGCTGATCGATTCCTTCCAAAGGGAGCTGTTGCCGACCCTTACACCATAAAAAGAAGACCAGTTTCCGATCGGACAAGAGAAGCAACTCGAGTTGACTTTTTTGTTAGACCGACACTCAAGACCCAGTTGCGAGCAATAGCGTCTTACACTTTCCCAAAATTAGGCTTGAAATGACGAAAGTTGAATTTTCGGGAAGTTTGGCCGGAAGTAAACTTTTTGATATGGGGGTTGGATTCCGATTTCGGAAGTTGGAGTAGATCTGTAATGTCAATTATGACTTGTGTGCAAAATTTGAGGTCAGCCGGATGTGGTTTGATAGGTTTCGACATTGATTGTAGAAGTTTGAAGTTTCAAAGTTCATTAAGTTTGAATTGAAGTGATTCATTTTTTAGTGTTGTTTGATGTGATGTGAGGGCTCGACTAAGTTCGTATGGTGTTTTAGGACTTGTTGGTATGTTTTGTTGAGGTTATGAGGGCCTGGGGTGTGTTTCATATGCTTAACGGATTGAAATTGGACTTATGCAAATTGTTGAAGTTTTTCTCATTTCTGGTGTTTTGCACCTATGGTCCCCACCGCAGGTGCATAATTGACGTGCGTAGAGGCAGGCGCAAAAGCGAATTGGGATGGCTCCGCAGGTGCAAGAAGAATTTCGTATCTGCGATGCTGCAGATGTTTCTAATAAACCGCAGGAGCGGAGAAGGACCGCAGAAGCGGACAGTGTTCCACAGGTGCCCACACAGGTGCGGCCCTTTAATCGCAGATGCCGACCCATCACTCTTAAGTCATTTCCGCACCTGCGAGGGAAATTTCACAGGTGCGGTGTCACAGGTGCGACTGGAGGCCTGCAGATGCGAAATCGTTGGGCAGTAAAGGGCCAAGTTCGAGGGTTTTATCCCATTTTCAATTTTGGGACTTTAAGAGCTCGGATTTTGGTACGAGTGATCTCGTGAGTGAATGGGTGTTCATATTTTGTGACTTTTACCCGATTCCGAGTCGTGGGTTCGGGGAAGCTTTTTAGGACGATTTTTTGAATTTCTTGTTAAAGTTTTGATTTCAATAAATTAGCTTAGTCTGTTGTGGTTGTATTTATGATATGTAATTGTGTTTGGCTAGATTTGGGCCAGTTGGAGTCGGATAATCGAGGAAAACACATTCTTACCGGTTGATTTGTGCTTGGTTCGAGGTAAGTGGCTTGCTTAACCTTGTGTGGGGAAATTCTCTTAGGATTTGGTACTGTTGTGATATATGAGCGGCATGTACGCGAGGTGACGAATGCGTACACGTGCTATTGTTGAAAAACCCGATTTTTACTGAGTAGTAACATGTTTTCATTCTTAATTGAGTTATACCAACATGTGTAGTTATCCTGTCTAGACTAATATCGCATGTCTACTTGCTTTAACTGCTTATTTGAACTATGTGCAACATGCCTAGTTGATTTCCTATTTTTCCTTGTTCTTTATCAGTCTTAATGGTAAAATATTCTTGGTGTTAACTATTGTATTTATCGGCTTGAAGTGTGTGTTTACTTTTGACACTACGAGGCAGTTCCTTGGGAGTTCTCCTTGTATATTTACTTTTGAGACTACAGGGCGGCACCTCGGGAGTTCTCCCTGCACATTTACTTTTGAGACTACGGGGCGGTACCTCGGGAGACCTCTTTGCTTATTTACTTTGAGACTACGAGACGGTATCTCAGGAGATACACTGATGTTTATCCCTGTGTGTTGCACCATTATTTTGCTCTGTTTTCCTTTTGTTAAATTCTAGTCTCTAATATACTATTGTATTCTCCTGCTTTATTTATTATATACCAATGGGCCTGACCTGACCCCGTCACTACTCGACGAGGTTAGGCTTGGCACTTATTGGTTACCATTGTGGTGTACTCATGCTACTCTTCTGTACATGTTTTGTGTGCAGATCTAGGTGCTCATTATCAGCCAGATTATCAGTGATCAGAGATAGTTTAGAGACTTCAAGGTATATATGTCGCGTTCGCAAACCTCGAAGTCCCCCTCTATTCTCCCCTATGTCAAATACCTTATGTATTTCTTTTTATTAGACTCTAGTGTATAGAGATACTATTTTCCTTCTGTAGCTTGTGACTTACGATGTTCCGAGTTTTGGGAAGATTGTATTTCTAGAGTATTGGTTATTATACGTTCCAAACGACATTGTTACCAGTTATTCAGTTATCTATTCCAGTTAGTTGCTAAGTTTTACTTTTATTTTTGTTATTTACGCAATGCCGTCACGACGTTTTATGGAGGGATGTTTTGGGTTGTGATACTATCAATAAATCCAATCGATATTTAAACAAATTTGAATCATTGAATACAGTGGTGGATTATGTCTTTGCATACAATGTTGCATCTAGCATTATTCAATATAATGAGGATCTTGAACCTCAATATGTTGGAGAATGTCGACAAAGACGTGATTGACCAAAATGGCAATAAGCAATCAAAACTGAGTTGGATTCACTTGCAAAACATGAAGTTGTTGGGCCTTTAGTCCAAACACCTAATGGTATTAAGCATGATGGCTATAAATGGGTCTTTATACATAAGAAAATGAGAAAAATGAGGTACAAAGATATAAGGCACGCCTTGTTGCACAAGAATTTTAACAAGGCTCGGTGTCAATTATGAAGAGAGATATTCACCCGTTATGGATGCAATAATATTTTGTTATCTCATAGGTTTTGATGTCCATGAAAATCTTGGCATGCATTTAATGAATACGGTTACAACATATCTTTATGGCACACTTGATAATGAAATATACATGAAAATTCCCGATGGATTTAAAAGGCCCGATACATAACTCAAAGACCTAGAAAATATTTTTAAACAAATTGTAAAGATCTTTGTATGGTCTAAAACAATGAGGAAGAATGAGGTATAACCGCCTTAGTGAGTATTTGTTAAAGGAAGGTTATATAAATGATGTTGTTTGTCCATGTGTTTTTCTAAAGAAAACAACATTGCTGTTTGTTGTACTTCTTGTATATGTTGATGGCATAAACCTTGTTGGAACTCCTACAAAACTCCAAATGGAAATTGATTATTTAAAGAAGGAATTCGAAATGAAATATGATTACAACACGATACGGGATTAAAGACTTGATAACAGAAAAAAATCAAGAAACGTGCGGAAGCTAAAAGAAAATAGGGAGACGAAAAAGACTGAAATTAAAGATAGATTGAATTCAAGAAATAGTTTCGTCAATTCAAGAAGTTTATTCTTGAATTTGAATCCTAGCAACAACAATTATCTAAGGAAGAACTAATTGCCTTTGGTAGAGAATTAAAAATAAGAGATAGATTGTGAAACCCAACTTTAGAATAACAAGAATAATAATAAGCCTAAACTTACCACCTTTCTTGAATAGCTAGAAGTGATCTAAGATTTCGAAAAGGGTTTAATCTTACCACCTTAAGTTGATTCTTGAAAGTTGAATAATAAATCCAAGAGTAGCCACACACAAGAGTGCAAGAAAAATCTCACAATTTATGTTGATATTGTTTATGATAATATATTCTAAAAACAAAGAAAACACCCTTTATATAGAGAGGGAGTCACAAAATTCTACCCAAAAAAAGGATAGAAAGTCTTAACTAATTTGCACAAAAAAATCCAATTACCTTAGGATAGGATCTTGAAAGTCCAAAACCAATCTTCAAAAAATAAAGAAGTCTTAACTACTTTGGATAAAAGGTCCAACTACCTTAGGATAGGATCTTGAAAGTCCATGACCAATCTTGGATATAATCTTTGAAATCTTGAAAATCTTGAAGGACATTTGCAAGCAACTTGGAACCAACTTGCACTCAATTTCTAGCATGACTAGTGTACCCTTCTTTGACATCAAGTAAGTTCTTTTTATGTTATAAAAGTGTGACTTCATGTAGGACTTATTAGGCTGCAAGTTTGGACACATTTTAGGTGCTAAAATGGTCCAAAAGTGGACCGACTAGGACCTTCTTCAAAGGATATCTCTTGGGATCCAACACTCCTCTACTTGGACATAAATTTGGGCCATAAAATAATTGTAACACCTATCCAATTCACATCATCTATCCTTGAGCTCTTCCTCCCAATTAACAAATTCTTTATTTGTACTTGAAGTATAATGACACTGTTTGCAACTCTTGAGCTTGACATCTTGTTGAAGGACCTCTTTGCGATTCCAAAGCTTCATTCTTGTACTTGAATATAGTTGAGCTTCCTAGGATGTTATCAAAAGCTCGGGAAGACAAAATTATGTCTCGGTTTGCAAATTGAACATTTGGCAAACAATATTTTTGTTCAGCAATCTGCCTATATAGAAAAGGTATTGAAATGGTTTTACATGGATGAAGCACATCCATTAAATACTCTGATGGTTGTTCGACCACTTGATGTGAATAAGGACCCGTTCCGACCTCAAGAAAATAATGAAGAGCTTCTTGGTCCTGAAGTACCGTATCTTAGTGCACTAATGTATCTTGCTAACACCAAAAGGCTTGACATAACTTTTTCAGTTAATGTCTTAGCAAGATATAACTCTGTTCCTACAAGGAGACATTATAATGGAATCAAACACATATTGTGGTATCTAAAATGGACTACCGATATGGGCTTATTTTATGGAAATGATTGTAGTCCCGATCTTGTTGGTTATGTTGATGCTGGGTATTTATTTGACCCACACATGGCTCGATCTCAAACAGGCTATGTGTAACCGATTCGTTCAAGTGATAATATGCCTAATTTGTTCACCAAATATTTACCGACGTCAACCTTCAAGAAGCTAGCGTACAAGATTGGGATGTGAATGCTCAAAGATGTGAATTGATGTTCTCATTAGAGGGAGTTAATACACGTTGTACTCATTTTCCCTTGCAAGATTGTGTACCATTGAATTTTCCATCCATGATTTTTAACAAGACAACCAAAATGTGTACTTATTAAACATGTGTACTATTTTCCTTCACTAGAATTATTTCTAGTGATTTTTTCTGGTAGAGATATTTCAACTCTTTATAGAGAGATAATTCAATTCTTTGTCTTTTAAATAATATGAGTAGAATTCTCTTATTCTATAAGTAAGAGTTTAACAAATCTCCGTCAACATGCATGTTTCACTATAATGATAGTTTAGGAATTTCAGATCTTACATGCTTTAAAGGTATTATACATCCTAGTTGTAGCACTTGTACACGCTGATAAGTTTGCCAAAATTGCAGGGGCCCACCTGAATGCCTTACGCCATGCATTTACAACAACATTTAAAGCTGCCACTTCCTAATCACGTGGGCCACACTTTGGATGTTTCAAGGCCACACCTAGCACTTTAACTCTCCGTTTTTATATGGGTTCTGCTTGTGTGTTCTTGTTAAATAAAACAATTCTATATTTCAAAATTCCAAATACTTTTTCCCCACTTTCTGATCAGAAGAATTATGAGGAAACGGACTGACGTTATAAGGAAGATAAAATGGGTACTACAAATGTTTAATGCTAACCTTTGATTGATGATGAAAGTGAACTAATTTTAACATTTTTAAATTCCAAATGATAAAAAAGAATGTTAAAATTAAAGATTTGTAACGACCCGACCAGTCGTTTTGAGAAATTAAGCTCCGTTTGGTGGCATAAGTTCATGAACAGCTTCACATCATGTATATCAAACTGCGTTCATGGTTGGATTCAGTTACCGGATGGTCCAGAGTCAAATTTGGAAAAGGGATTTTAATTTTGGAAGCTTAAGCGGTGAGATTTGACCGGAGGTTTGACTTTTGTGTAAACGGCCTCAGAATGAGTTTTGGGTATTTTCAACAGCTTCGTATGGTGATTTTAGACTTAGGCGCACGTCAGGATTTGGTTTTGGAGGTCCGTGGAGTAATTTGAGGTAATTCGGCGAAAGTTGGAAAATTTGAAGTTTGGAGAATGGAGAAGTTTGGCTACAATTGACTTTTTGGGATATCGGGGCCGGAACGCGATTCCGAGAGTTGGGGTATCTCCGGGATGTCAATTGGGACTTGTCTGCAAAATTTGGCGTCATTCCGGGTTGAATTGATAGGTTTTGGCAAGAGTTTAGTAATTTGAAGATTTGAAAGTTCATAAGCTTGAATTATGGTGTGATTCGTCGTTTCGGCGTTGTTTGATGTGATATGAGACCTGAGTCCGTGTTAGGTTATATGACTTGTTTGTGTGTTTAGATGGGATACCGGGGGCCTAGGTTGTGTTTTGGATAGACTTCGGGTCAATTTCCTCCTGTTTTTGACTGTTGATGTATGTCAGCTGTTTTTCCTCTTCCGCGTTCGCGTCCGCCCCTCCGTGTTCGCAATGAGTAATTTTTGGATGAGGGGATAATTCTTCTTCGCATTCGCATGCCTCATTCCGCGATCGTGGAAGCCAGCCATTTCCCTTAATCGCGTTCGAGTCCAGCCTACGCGTACGCGTAGTTAGGCCATTCCCCCTTTCGGCGTTCACATACTACTTCACGCGTTTGCGGAGGGGCAATCGTTGGGCCATCAACTCCTTCTTCTTCGTGTTCGCGATTCACAACTGGGCAGTTTCATTTTTCCTTCTTCGCCAACGCGATTGTTCCTCCGCGTTTGCAATGAACAAATGCATGGGCAGACAAATTATATTCCAAAATCGAGGGCTAGACTATTTTATTCATATCTTGACTTGTGGAGCTCGTTTTTGAGCAATTCTTTGAGGGGTTTCACACCAATCGATTGGGTAAGTGTTATTCACCTAGAATATAACATATTCCATGATTTTATCTTTATTTTCATCATTTAATTTGTGTTTTGAGTTGAGGAAAATGTTGGTTTTGAAAGAAAATTTCTAAAATGAAAAACCGTGATTTGAGGGACCAAATGGTATCGGAATTTGATAAATTTTATATGGTTGAACTCGTATCGAAATGGGTATTCGGTTTTTGTGAAATTTGTCGGGTTTCCGAGGTGCGGGTCTAGGGGCCGACTTTTGGACCGATTTTTGGATTTTGTTAAAGATTGAGACTTTATTACCCGAAATAGCTCCTTATACGTTTTATGTGTGTTTTGAAGTTGTTCTAGTTGGATTTGAGCCGTCTGGAGGCCTTTTTCACTTGAGAAGTCCATTTTAGAGTATCAGGTTGTCGTCTTTGAGGTAAGTATCTTGCCTAACCTTGTGTGGGGGAACTACCCCTTAGGATTTGAGTCTTCTATGTTGATTGTAGCCCGTGTACGCGAGGTGACAAGTGCATACTTGGACTTATTTGTATGAAGTTGGCCTTTTAGAGTTCTTAAGTCCTTATATTCCCTGTGTATGAAGTTGTAATGGTTATGACTGAGTTCCCGATTGCTAGTTTCATCTCTTCCTACTTAAATTAGAATTACTTGCTTTTAGATTCCCTTTGTTGTCTGTTTGATCTTAATTGACTTAATTGAAGAATTTACCTCTCCTATCATCATGCTATATTTTTTTTCATAAACTGCCTATTTAGCAAAAAATAGGATTATCTCGCCCTATAGCTGTTTACGAGAAATTGGAGTTAGGATTATCTTTAGATGCTTACCCTTATTTGAATTGTGGAAAATCTCTCATAATCATTCAACCTTAAAAAGGAATTTAGATGACCTACACCTTAGTCGACTGGCTTGTATTTGGAATCTCTTGACTTGTGATGACATCTTATTGTGACTTGAATACTATGAATTCATTGTTACGTCTTGTTTCTCCCTGGTTAAGTTGTTTTCTTTATGCTGAGTATTTCTCTTCAGTGGTTATTCCTTGTGAATGAGTTCTACCGTTCTTTTGAATTAAGTTCTTATATTGATTTGCTCGCCGTACATTGCATTTCTATCTTTTGTTGCTTTTGTGATTGTTGTGGCAATGTACGATATTTTTTGTCGTGATATAGTTGTTATCTCTGTTGGTTGCATTGCATATTTAAATTGCGGACTACGGACGTATTCCGGGAGATCCCCCTTGTACTGCATATTTAAATTAGGGACTACATACGTATTCTGGGAGATTCCCCTTGTACTGCATATTTACTTTGGGGGACGTATTCTGTGAGATTCCCCCCTGTAGTACTGCATGACAAATTCTGAACTACGGGACGGAGTTCCGGTAGATTTATCTCAAAGAGATTATGTTCGAAGAATATTTACTGAAAAGTATATTTGAAAAGTGTTTACCTTGAAGGAAACTAAGTTTGAAAGACTATTATTTAGAAAAGTATATTTGAAAAGTAATTATCTTGAAGGGACTACATTTGACGATTATCTTTATGTAAAGTGTGTATGTATATATATATATATATATATGTATTCGAAGGAAGTATATTTCAAAGAAATTTTCTATTTGAAATGATTATATTTTAAAGCTTTCAATATAAACTTACAGGTGAAGGTTTACGCTTGAAGAATTTTCCAAAAATAGTTGGGTTTTTTGGCTAAGGCCTGATGTGGAAACTGTTGCAGTGCTGAATTATTGCTTGTTCTTACCGTATTGTGGTTTCTAATTTTCGGGGTATGTTCCCGTCCATTCTTCTGTGTATTATTGTGATGTTCCGTTGTTATTTGTTGTATTTCCTTCTGCATTGTATTTGTTATGTTGCTAGTTATGTGTGTAGTCATTAGATAGATGTTACGTTATGTCATTCCTATATTTATGCTTGTTTAATTTATTAGACCATTGGGTGTCCTGACTAGTCCTCGTCACTAATTCACCGAGGTTAGTCTTGATACTTACTGGGCACTGCTGTGGTGTGCTCATTCTACACTTCTGCACATTTTTGTGCAGATTTCAGGTTTTGCATAGCCGGACGGTCGATAGTTAGAAACGCGGATGCTGTTGTGGAGACTCAAGGTAAACCGCTACAGTGTTCACGGGTTTCAGAGTCACCGTCATTTTTTTCACACACTTTCCGAACATTGATAATTAGAAAGTTTAGTGTAAATTCTTTAAAGCTTATGACTTGTACTCGCCGGGTTTTGGGAAGATGTGCAATGTATAAAGAGTTATTTCAAAAAGCATCTAAAAATTGATATTATGATTTACGTTTATTTAATATTAGGCTTACCTAGTCCTTAAAGCTAGGTGCCGTCGGGAAATTGGGCGGTGACAAGAGTATAGTCAAACTGTAATCTTCTCCAAAAGAAAAAGGTGTACTCTTTTCATTATCAAGAAACAAATAAGTCAAACTTTAAGATAAAGAGTATCATATGATACTTTCTCTTTACAACATTAAATATAACTATATTGCATAAAATCAATTTTCCTTTTAGAATTATCCTTCTTTCTTGATAAGTTTTACGTATTTTAATTCATCACCCAAAATTGTTCAGGTAAAAAAGAGAACTCGGAGAAGAATGAAATTTAAACACTATTTCACCGAGGTTAGTCTTGATACTTACTCGGCACCACTGTGGTGTGCTCATTTTACACTTTTGCACATTTTTGTGCAGATTCCAGGTTTTGCATAGCCGGACTATCGATAGTTAGCAACGCGGATGCTGTTGTGGAGACTCAAGGTAAACCACTACAACGTTCGCGGGTTTCAGAGTCATCGTCTTATATTTTGTTCACACACTGTTGTACTTATTTCCGAACATTGGTAATTAGAAAGTTTAGTGTAAATTCTTTAAAGCTTATGACTTGTACTCGCCGGGTTTTGGGAAGATGTGCAATGTATAGAGAGTTATTTCAAAAAGCATCTAAAAATTGATATTATGATTTACGTTTATTTAATATTAGGCTTACCTAGTCCTTAAGACTAGGTGCCGTCAGGATACCCAACGGAGGAAAATTGGGTCGTGACAAGAGTATAGTCAAACTGTAATATTCTCCAAAAGAAAAAAGTGTACTCTTTTCATTCTCAAGGAACAAACAAGTCAAACTTTAAGATAAAGAGTATCATATGATACTTTATCTTTACATTATTCAATATAACTATATTGCATAAATCAATTTTCTTTTTAGAATTATCCTTCTTTCTTGATAATTCTTACGTATTTTAATTCATCACTCAAAATTGTTCAGGTAAAAAAGAGAACTTAAAGAATGAAATTTAAATGTTCAACTACTAGGTGTGGGGTCCATTCCCATGATAATTTTATTTTAAAAAAAGATGGAGTTAGATTCCATAAACCAAAATCGGTTTTGGCAAACAATTTGCAAGAATGCAAATTGGCAAGTTGCAATTCAAATTGCAAATGAACCAATGCTCCTGATTGGTTGGAGTGGACGACCATTCTTCCTATAAAAGGAAGGCTTCAGCTTCTCATTTTATACACCTACAAAGAGTGAAAGAAAGAGTGAGGCATCACAGACAGGGTATAAGAAAATAGTAAGTGAGGAAAAATAGAGAGTGTGAGCGATATTGCAGTGAGGTGGGAATATCAAAAGAGGGTTATTTCTTTTGAGTATTGTGGTGGTCTTTGTAGTATTTTACTCGGGCCTACAAAGTGTAAAATTCCTTACTATAGTGATATCAGTTGCTCCTCTCGGGGTCGTGGTTTTTCCCCTTATTTAGAAGGATTTTCCACGTAAAAATTCTTGGTGTCATTGTCACTCTTTTATTATTGTTGATTATCGTATCTCGGTGCTACGTTATTATTCCGATTTTATTACCGTGATATTATTTCTATGTGGTGGGGGGGGGAGGTTATTCCCAACAACTGGTATCAGAGCACATGTTCTGCTCGTTCATAGAAATACTAGTCACTGTCCGTAGTACTATATTCAGTGAAAAATAAAAATGTCTGGAGTAAAGTACGAGGTAGCAAAATTAAACGAAGAAAACGGTTTATCAACATGTCAAAGAAGGATGAGGGATTTTATCATCCAACAAGGATTACGCAAGGTACTAGATGATGATGCCAAAAAGCTCGATACCATGAAAGTTGAGGATAGGGCTGACTTGGATGAAAGAGCTGCTAGTGCAATCAGGTTGCACTTATTAGTGTAAATAACATCATTGATGAAGACACCGCATGTGGCATTCAGACAAGGTTGGAAAGCTTATACATTTCCAAAATGCTGACAAATAAATTGTACCTGAAGAAGCGACTATACACCCTACACATGGGTGAAGGTACAAAGTTTTTGTCACATTTAAATGTGTTTAACAGACTAATCACACAGCTTTCCAATCTCGGAGGGGAAATCGAGGAAGAAGATAAAGCCATCTTGCCATCTTCATACGATAATCTGGCAACAACAATCCTGCACGGTAAAATTACCATTGAGTTGAAAGATGTCACATCGGCTCTTCTACTCAATGAGAAGATGAGAAAGAAGCCTGAAAATCAAGGACATGATCTTATCACAAAAGGCAGAGGCAGGAGTTATCAAAGGAGTTAGATAAACTATGGTAGATCCGGAGTTCATGGGAATTCCAAGAACCGGTCCAAATCAAAAGCTAGAAATTGCTACAATTGCGATCAACTAGGTCACTTCAAAAGAGATTGCCCAAATCTAAGGAATGCCAAAGGTGAAACCAGTGGCCAGAAGAATGACGACAACACAAACGCCGTGGTGCAAAACAATGATAATGTTGTTCTCTTCATAAATGACGAAGAGGAATGCATGCATTTGGCAGGTCCATAGTCGAAATGGGTGGTTGACACAACAACATCTTACCATGCCACACCGATAAGAGATCTTTTTTGCAAATATGTAGCAAATGATTTTGGCACTGTAAGAATGGGTAACATAAATTACTCAAAGATTGCGGGGATTGGTGACATTTGTATCAAGACAAATGTCGGATGCACATTGGTTCTAAAAGACGTGCGGCATGTACCTGATTTGCGGATGAACTTGATCTCGGGAATTGGTTTAGACCGAGATGGATACGAGAACTATTTTGCAAATCAAAAGTGGAGACTCACCAATGGATCATTGGTGATTTCAAAAAGGGAATTGCTCGTGGCACATTGTACATGACAAATGCAGAAATATGCTGAGGTGAATTGAACGTGGCACAAGATGAGATTTCTGCAGATTTGTGGAACAAAAGAATGGGTCATATGAGCGAGAAGGGATTGCAGATTCTTGCCAGGAAATCACTCATCTCTTTTGATAATGGTACAATAGTAAAACCTTGTGACTATTGTTTATTTGGTAAGCAACATAGAGTCTCGTTTCAGACATCGTTTGAGAGAAAATTGAATATGCTTGATTTAGTATATTCTGATTTTTGTGGTCCAATAGAAATTGAATCGATGGGCGGTAACAAATATTTTGTTACTTTTATTGATTATGCTTCACGTAAATTGTGGGTTTATATCTTGAAAACCAAAGATCAGGTGTTTCATATTTTCCAGAAGTTTCATGCTCTGGTGGAAAGGGAGACAGGTTAAAAGCTAAGGCGTCTCCGAAGTGACAATGGAGGTGAGTACACTTCAAGGGAATTTGGTGAGTACTGTTCAAGTCATGGGATCATACATAAAAAGACAGTTCCTAGAACCCCACAGCACAATGGTGTCGCTGAGAGGATGAACCGCACCATTGTTGAAAAGGTGAGAAGCATGCTCAGAATGGCTAAACTACCTAAGTCATTCTGGGGTGAAGCAGTTCAGACAACCTATTACCTGATCAATAGGAGTCCATCAGTTCCATTGGAGTTTGACATCCCAGAGAGAGTTTGGACTAACAAGGAGGTGTCCTACTCACATCTAAAGGTGTTCGGTTGCAGAGCTTTTGCACATGTACCAAAGAAGCAGAGAACAAAGTTGGACGATAATTTTGTTCCCTGCATATTCATCGGATACGAAGATGAATAGTTCGGGTACAGATTGTGGAATCCTGTAAAGAAGAAGGTCATTAGAAGCAGAGATATAATCTTCTGAGAAAATGAAGTTGGAGTTGTAGATGATCAGTCAGAGAAGACAAAGAATGGTATAATCCCTAACCTTGTTACCATTCCTTATTCTTCTAAATATCCCACAAGTGCAGAAAGTACGACCGATGAGGTTGCCGAGTAGGGGGAGCAACCTGGTGAAGTTACTGAGCAAGGGGAGAAAATTGATGATGATGTCGAGCAAGTGGAGTATCCCACTCAGGAAGAAGAACAACCTCAACCTCCGAGGAGATCAGAGAGGGCAAGGGTAAAGTCATGCAGGTACCCTTTCACGGAATATGTCCTCATCAATGATGAAGGGGATCCAGAAAGTCTTAAGGAGGTATTGTCCCATCCAGAAAAGAACCAGTGGATGAAAGCTGTGCAAGAAGAGATGGAATCTCTAAGATGGTTGAACTTCCAAAGGGTAAAAGACCACTCAAATGTAAGTGGCTCTTTAAACTCAAGAAAGATGGAAATGGCAAGCTGGTAAGATGCAAAGCTCGATTGGTAGTTAAAGGCTTTGAACATAAGACATGTATTGATGTTGATGAAATTTTCTCACCTGTTGTCAAAATGACTTCTATTCGTACAATCTTGAGCTTAACAGCTAGCCTAGATCTTGAAGTGGAGCAGTTGGATGTGAAAACTGCATTTCTTCACGGAGATTTAGAAGAGGAGATCTATATGGAGAAGCTAGAAGGATTTGAAGTAGCTGAAAGGAAACACATGGTGTGCAAACTGAATAAGAGTCTTTATGGGTTGAAGCAAGCACCAAAGCAGCGGTACAAGAAGTTTGACTCATTCATGAAAAGTCAAACTTACATAAAGACATATTCTGATCTATGTGTATGCTTCAAAAGATTTTCTGATAACAACTTAATTATATTGTTGTTGTATGTGGATGACATGTTGATTGTAGGACAAGACAAGGAGCTGGTTTCCAAGTTGAAGGGAGACTTATCTAAGTCCTTTGATATGGAGGACTTGGGCCCAACACAACAAATTCTAGGAATGAAGATTGTTCGAGAGCGAACAAGCAGAAAGTTGTGGCTGTCTCAGGAGAAGTACACTGAACGTGTACTGAAACGCTTCAACATGGAGAATGCCAAGCCAATCAGCATACCTCTTGCTAGTCATCTGAAGTTGAGCAAGGATATGTGTCCTACAACAATGGAGGAAAATGAGAGCATGACCAAAGTTCCTTATTCTTCTGCTGTCGGAAGTTTGATGTATGCAATAGTATGCACTAGACCTGATATTTCTCACGCACTTGGTGTTGTCAGCAGGTTTCTTGAAAATCCTAGAAAAGAACATTGGGAAGCTGTCAAGTGGATACTCAGGTTCTTGAGAGGTACCGCAGGAGATTGTTTGTGCTTTAGAGGATCTGATCCAGTCTTGAAAGGCTATACAGATGCAGATATGGCAGGTGACATTGATAACAGAAAATCCACTACTGGATATTTGTTTACATTTTCAGGAGAAGCTATATCATGGTAGTCGAGGTTGCAGAAGTGTGTCTCACTCTCTATAACTGAAGCGGAGTACATTGCCGCTACAAAAGCTGGCAATGAGATAATATGGTTGAAATGGTTTCTTCAAGAGCTTGGATTGCATCAGAAGGAGTATGTCGTCTATTGTGACAGTCAAAGTGCAATAGACTTGAGCAAGAACTCCATGTACCATGCAAGGACCAACCATATCAATGTAGGATATCATTGGATTCGAGAAATGGTAGAGAATGAATCTCTAAAAATCTTGAAGATTTCCATAAGTGGAAATCCTGCAAATATGTTGACCAAGGTGGTACCAAGACAAGTTCGAGTTGTGCAAAGAACTTGCCGGCATGCACTCAAGTTAGAAGTCCGGTGCTATCTTCTTCAGGTGGATGGGTCTGGAGGGAGAGATTGTGGGGTCCATCCCTATGATAATAAAAAAAGAAAAGAAAGAAAGATGGAGTTAGATTCCATAAACCAAAATCGATTTTGGCAAACAGTTTGCAAGAACACAAATTGGCAAGTTGCAATTCAAATTGCAAATGAACCACTGCTCATGATTGGTTGGAGTGGACGGCCATTCTTCCTATAAAAGGAAGGCTTCAGCTTCTCATTTGATACACCAACAAAGAGAGAAAGAAAGAGTGAGGCGTCACAGACAGGGTATAAGAAAATAGTCTGCGAGGAAAAATAGAGAGTGCGAGCGATATTGTAGTGAGGTGAGAATATCAAAAGATGGTTATTTCTTTTGAGTATTGTGGTGGTTTTGTAGTATTTTACTCGGGCCTACAAAATGTGAAATTCCTTACTATAGTAGGTATCAGTTGCTCCTCTCGGGGTCGTGGTTTTCCCCCTTATTTAGAAGGGTTTTCCACGTAAAACTTCTTGGTGTCATTGTCACTCTTTTATTATTGTTGATTATCGTATATCGGTGCTACATTATTATTCCGCTTTTATTATCATGAATATTATTCTGTGGGAAGTTTATTCCCAACACTAGGAAAAGCGAAAAATGTTCTATACTTTCATTTCGTGTACACCTTTTTGAAGAAAAAACTTTTTTGTTCTCTCACCAATAGAATGGAATGTCAACGAAAATATACATAAATAGACAAAAAGAATTAGTACATTACTAGGATATCTATTTTGACATGAAGAATGGTCGATTTAGCGACACTTATGTCTAATTATCAAATATTAATCGAGATAAGTTTCGTGTGAAATAAGCATGTAATAAAAAATCAAAGAAAGAATAAGAAAGAAACAAAAAAAATTATATTGCAATTCTAAATATATATATGGGCTAAGAATATGAAAACTTAGACGAATTCACTCCCAAATTTCATCGTGTAAATTCTACTGTGTTTTATTTTAATTTTATTTGTTAATAGCATATGCAATAGATTATTTTCCAAATAAATCCATCCTTAACAATACTCTACGATATCAAAAATGCTAAGCTAGCATGTACATGTACAAAAAGAGGTAGAATCTTCGTCGTTTTCACATTTGAAGTTAAACTTCGAATAAATATGTTTTAGAAAGGGTCAAACAGGTCACCTTATAAGTATCATTAAAAATAGATTAAGGCTATATCTATTACATTGGGCCCGTGCACATCACATGCATACCCTACCTAGTATATAATTAGGGGTTGTTTGGTCAGAGGTATTAGGAAAAATAATAAAAGCATTAACTCTATGCATTACTATTATCTTGTTTGCTACATATTTTCAACTTGTGTATAATTAATATTTATATTAGTTATATATCATACTAGGCATTATCCTATGCATAAGTAATGTATAGAAAACTATGACATTAGTAATACCAAGGCTTTAATGTATGCATTAGAATGGTTAAAGACAAAATTATCCTTAAGTCCTTTAAAGCTAGAGAATATGGAGGGCATTTTTATAAGCAACTATTTTTCTTAAAAATTGTGCAATGCATTATAATTTTAATACACTGCCCCAAATAGTAAATAAGAAATAATATTTACATAACTAATGCTTGCATTACTAACTCATTGCATTACTAATACACATTATTTCGCATTATTTTTATACACCCTACTAAACACCCCTTAAAGTATGAACTACCGATAGAAAAAAACACAAAATTTCACTTTTATATTTATTTAGCCTAATGATTGAATCTCTTAAAATTAATTTAATTTTCCAAATATTTAGTTATTTACCCCAACCCTAACAAGAAATTCGCGTGACCAAATCAAGACGCAAAAACCCCTTCGAAGATTTAACAAGAAGATGAAATTCAGGGGTTGCCAGAGAATTCCGTGCTTCACTTACAATGGACGTCTCAATCATCTACATGCACAGCGTTTTCATTTTACTACCTTTCTTCGTAAGGTACAAGCCACCGAAGCTCGAGCTTCGCTCAATAGTGGCGGCAGTAGTAGTAGTAACAGCAGCTCTCAGGGTACAACTCTATTTTACTTCTCTGTTTGAACCACAATTTGTGAATGAGTTGCATTTTATATGAAATGAGGTCGTCACGAGCGATGAGAACTTTAATGTATTGTGAAAATTCAAATTATTTTTGTAATTCTAATTCTATTGATGAACTTTCTGATTTATCTCCGAAAGTAGGTAAAGTTGTATCAATGGAATAGTCAACAACAAAGGAACTTAAATAAAATAATTGACACAATTCAGATTCTAGGTTTATTGTTCTGGACAATGGCGTGCTAGATAAATAGGTAAGACATAAAAGTAAAATTAGATGGTTAAAATGGAGGAGTACTATGAGAGTCTAACAGGGTACCCCCCCAGAGTGAAAGGTAAAATGTTGTCAGGTAATGGAGCTTATGCTACTTTAAAATGTTGTTTGTCAACTCGTAAGTGATGATTTATAATTTGAGTAGACTTCTTGGTCAAAGTAAACATTCAGAGGCTGCAAATCAGATTCTGTTGAAAGGTAAAGAATCCTAAAATAGTCAAGTGAATATTCTATTTGATGCAGGAAAATTATTACCAATATGAAGTGTTAGGTTAAAGAAACTCAGTGAATTGGAATAAATTTAGTATACAATATTATCTTGTGCCTTATTCAAATAGGCACACCAAATTAACACATTAACAAAATAGAGCACAACAACTTATGTGGCAAATTCCAAACTAAATCTAGTGAAAGTGGAGTTGATAGCTGGAGTGAGCTGTGCCTACTGGAGGTCTTCTCTTGCCTTTTTATTTATTTATTTATTTTTAGAGATTTTGAATTGACGACGGTCGAATGTAAGGCTCGTGTCTGATAGGGTGTTTCATGGTAATCTTTTACCTGCCCAGAATAGCTATTGTGAACTGCTGAAAATTCAATCTGGTTCATGGTTCCTTAACTTTAAAAGTATATATAATGCTCCATCAGATTATAACTTATTAGTGCTTAATCATGTTACTTTTTCACCTGTCCCAATATTATCATGTGGCACAGCAGCTGAGATTTGAGGCTACTGGTATGCAGGTAGCAATCTCTTATTGCCTGGTGCAACAGTCGCAACTATAGTTATGCTTGGTCTTCTCCATGCCCGGCGTCTTTATGATGATCAAAAGGTATTGTTCTAACTCATAAACCTAATGCCGTTTGCAAACTACTGCCTGTTGGGTTTCTCTTTTGGTTTGTGCAAAATCAGATGACATCAAGTTAAGATATTATGTTTTCTCCCATGGAGCATTCCTAATCCTCTTTGAGTCGCAGGTTGAAGAGGCAAGAGAAAAAGGAACTTTAGAATTCCGGCCTGATGCAAAGGTAAGAACGCATTTCTATTTCCTATGCAATTAATCTTTCAGCTTGCCACATTATTCTATGCAGTTTTTCATGTTGAACTTACTGGAAATAATTTGCCTTATCAATTGTAGGCTACTTTCATGAGATTGCTTCCACTACGCTCCATTTCTAGATTCTGGGGTACCTTGACCAGTGTGGTAAGTCTCTAGCAATTTCAAATAGCAGAAGATTCGTCAAAAGTTCTGGATCAATTTGACTCCATGCAATGCTCTACCAGGAACTTCCGATGTGGCTGCGCCCATATGCATATAAAGGATGGGCTCGGGCATTTCATTCAAGTAAGCAATCTTTCTAGTTTCTACTTCGTGATGCTCTGAACATTCTTCTTACAATTTTGTTGCTTTAGAATTTCATAGTTATTCTATGACACATTGCGAATGTGAAGATAAGCTTTTGATGATGGTAATATTTAGAGAACTCCATTTTTGAATCCAGACTTGGAAGAAGTAGCTTTGCCTTTGGAAGAATATGCATCTTTACGGGAGTTTTTTGTCAGACGATTGAAAGAGGGTACCAGGCCTATTGATTGCAATCCCTGTTGTCTGGTAACTGGTAACCAGCTTCCTAGTTATCTTTCGGTTCTCTTGATGTTTCAAAATATTGCAGATTATCAAATATTCTGACCTTTTTGAGTTGGTTTATATGGTCGTAGGTTAGTCCAGTCGACGGTACTGTTCTCCAATTTGGCGAGTTGAAAAAAGCTGGGGCTATGATTGAGCAAGTCAAAGGATTCTCTTATTCTGCTTCTTCACTTCTTGGTGCCAGCTCCCTTCTTCCCATGGCTGTGGTTGATGACAATAAAAATGAAGACGGTGGGCAAGAAGGTTCTACGGATGATGCAAATCAAAAGTCTTGGTGGAGAGTTTCATGGGCTTCTCCCAAAGTCCGAGATCCTGCACCAGCATGGTAATCACATGAATGTTAAACTGTGTGCTGTGAGGATATCTATAATATACCACAACATGTTAACACCTTAGGTGTATCATGAAAATGTCTGTTTCCTTTAATTAATCATCTCTTTGATGCATAGTGCTTGTTGGCAGAATAGGCCAACTAGGCTATTTTGAATAGAAAAAACTGCCAAGGCACTTGTTGATCTTCTCTAGGATCCTTCTTCCATCTCCTTATTTTCCACCAAAAAAAAAAGCTATGTCCTGTACTCCTTTAAAACTGTATATTTTGATTCTTAAACCATTCTGGACGACATACATCTTTTTATGGGAATGAGCATCTATACTACTAGACAAATTATATCTAGTTAGCAGGTGCCTAATTAATGCAGGGTAAGGCTGCGTACAATAGACCCTTGTGGTCCGGCCCTTCCCCGTACCCCGCGCATAGCGGGAGCTTAGTGCACCGGGCTGCCCTTTTTTTTAGTAGGTGCCTAACATGCAGTACTCGGTCATCAGGTGAACCTTTTTTCTTTCCTTATGTTTTCTACTTTTTGCACCTTTTTTCTTTCCTTATGTTTTCTACTTTTTGTTTGCATTTGGTAATAATTTCTTGGTGATAAAGGAGAGAATGCTACTACTTAATTGAAACTGAAAGTTGACTTATTGCAGTCCAATGAAAGGTCTCTTTTACTGTGTGATTTACTTGAGACCCGGAGATTATCATCGCATTCACTCACCAGTTGATTGGAATGTTCTTGGACGTCGACATTTCTCTGGTAAGTCTTCGCATTTGCATCCATTGGTTAAAAAGAGTTCATCCACAATATTAGGCTTAATGTTTGTGTCGTTTTGTATTTGTCCTATCTTTTTGATCGCTTCACCTCGCGTCCTTTACCCCACCCTGCCCAAAAAAGTCATGTTTCAATGATATAGAAAGGATACACCGGTCTTGCAGAAAAGATCTTTTGGGTACCATAATTTATTGATACCGAAACAACATAGGAAATGTTGTCAGCCTATATAGACAACTATAAGAAAGCCAGGTATCAGATCCCTGTAGTTTGAGCCCTTTTTTCTCCCAATTCCTAGAGTCGCCAGAGCTGTCACACCTCGTTTTTTTCCGATAGGGGTGGAATAAGGGAGTTTTTTCCAATTTAAGTGACATAAATCGAATTTGGGATTATTTAATTTTAGAGTCGCCACCCGGATTTTTTACGGTGTTCCGAGACACCATTTATTTATTTTTAAATCCCAAATCGAGGAAATTTTGACTCTGTTAAAAGTTTACGAACTAAAAGACCGGGTAAGGAATTCTGTTAACCCGGGAGAAGGTGTTAGGCACTCCCGAGTTCCGTGGTTTTAGCACGGTCGCTCAACTATTAATAATTGACCTAATTATCCGATTAATTACGTGTTTTAAACCTATTGTGCATTTTTAAACCTTTTGAACCGCTTTTAATATTTATGAAATTATTTTGAAACAAGTCACGATGGCGTACACTTGTCATTTTTGTACACGTTGCAAACCGCGCCACATGAAATGCACCCGCGATTTCAACATGTTTATTTTAATTATTGTTCGAAGTTATGGTCGGGTCGCATAAAATGCATACCCGTATGAGATTTACGTATCACGACTATGCCACGGGAGCCGTACCCATAGTCGTGATGATTTAATTATGCGTCTAAAGCAAACTACGATTGTTCATGAGTTATTTAACGTTCAGGATTGTTCAAGGTCTTTTAAAACTAAGTGTTTTATAGGTCCAAATCAGTGTTTTTAAGAGCGCGAAGCGCAAAAAAGCGACAAGGCCTCGCCTCGCTTCAAAAGCGAAGCGCACGCTTTATTAGAGTGAAGCGCAATTCTTAAAAACATAATATAAACCTTGCAAAGACACAATATAAAATTATCAATAATCAAAAACTTCAATTTAAATACTTAAAAGTACCACCAAATCATCCACAAAGTCACAAACCATAGGAGGACCGAGGACAAGCAAAATCAAAGCTACTAAATTACTAAAATCAACAACTTATTCTTCTACTCTTCTTGTTCTTCTTCAAGATTGTCAAAATCTTGAATTCCTCTATCATCTTCATATTGCTCGTCATCTTCTTCTTCCCCCTCCTCTTCCTCTTCATGATCACTTTCATCTTCATCAATTAGGGATAGGTGTCGACTTGTAGTAGCCACACCTTTTCCCTTCCTAACCGAGCTTGAACTAGAAGTAGTCGCCCTTAAACCATAAGCATTCTCCTCAACTCCACTAGCAACCGCCGTATCAACCCAAGTGAAATTAGAGTCCCCTTCAAATACTTCTTCATCTTCACAATTTTCAGGGACTCCGGTAAGCCACTCATTAGCCTCATCAATATTGTCCAAAAGAATTGGATCAATTAGATTGCGGTGGTTGTAGCGACGCCTCAATGCTCTATTGTATTTTATGAACACTAGATTATGGAGGTGCTTCATGGTTAGTCGATTCCTCTTCTTTGTATGAATCTGCAAAGAAGATGTGCCAACTAATTAGTAGGAGTTGGGACAATTGAGATATAATTAACTTTATCTCAAAACGCGAAATAATTTTTTTTGTTTCTTTCCTTTCATATCCGGATGAGCTACAAGTTAAACTTAGAACTTTGATGGCGAAAGCTTGTAAATCCGGAGTCTCTACACCATATTGGTTCCACCACTCAACTATAGAAGTCAAAAAAAATGTTCAAGAGTTAATAAGTATAAAACATATACTAAAGTTAGAGATATAAAATATAGAAGCACTAGCAATATGGTGACTTCGTCTTTCTTTGCTTAATAGCAAGTCGGAGCTTAAAAAGTCCTTCAGCTGCTTTGTAAGTAGCAAGTTGATCTACTATCTTTTCTTGCAAGTCTTCATCCGGGGTCAACTTGATAACAACCGAATGGAATCCTGTCCACACTTCTCTAGTCAATGAATTATTTTCATTCTGATCATAAAAGAGTGACGGGTTCAGAATAAGTCCAGCTGCATGCAAAGGTCTATGAAGTTGTTCATTCCATCTTGTATCAATAATCTGAAAGACCTTTGCATATTTCTGCTCATCACTGAATGAAGCTTGAATTACCTCCTTGGCCCTATCCATAGCTTCATAGTGGTAGCCCATTGGTGGTTTTTGCTCCCCATCCACCAAACGGAGAACTTTAACCAAAGGGCCACCAATTTTAAGAGCATGAAGGACATTATTCCAAAAGGAATAAGAAAGAATAATGCGTGCAACTTCTTTCCCTGCACTTTCCTTTGCAAATTTACTCTTGCTCCATTCCTCATAAGTGAACAACCTTCTCAAATTGACTTTTTGCAAGTGGATACTATGCAAAGTCAAGAAAGCAGTGGCGAACCTTGTCTTGCCCGGTTTCACCAATTTTTTTTGTTTGGTGAATCTTCTCATTATATTCAATAACAAGGGCCGCTGAGAAATATAAGAATGTACCCTAACGCCCTGAATAAAAACTGTAGATAAGGGTTTTTCCTTGAAAATGTCCCCGAACATTAAGTTGATACAATGAGCCGCACATGGAGTCCAATAGATATTCTTGTACGCTCCTTCCATCATGCCACCCGCTTTCTTGTTTTCACTAGCATTATCAGTGACCACTTGAACAACCTTGCTTGGGCCAATCTTTTCAATTGTGTTCTGAAACAAGGTGAGCATTTTGATGTGGTCAGTGGATGAGTCGCTAGCATCAATGGACTCAAGAAATAAACTTCCCTTGGGAGAATTCACCAACACATTAATAATCATTTTTCCGGTTCTTGCAGTCCACTTATCCATCATAATTGAGCAGCCATACTTGTTCCACACAAGTTTATGTTCTTCAACAATTTTATTAGTCTCTTCCACTTCCTTATTTAGATAAGGACCTCTAATTTCATGATAAGTGGGAGGCTTCATTCCAGGTCCGTATTGACCAACGGCCTCAATAAAGTCTCCAAAAGTGTCATAGTTGACACAATTAAAGGGGAGCCCAACATCATAAATCCATCGTGCAAAAGCTCTAACTGCACGATCCCTCAAAATGTCTCTAGCAACTTTCTGTACATCTTTTCCACTTTCGCTCTTTGCTTCCGGCTTCTTTGGAAAATAGCAATCCATAGGACCTTTAGCACTCCTACCCGTCGATGATCCATGGCTTGAAGAGTCAGTTCTTCCCCGTTTTGTTGGAAGTGTCGATTCTTCTTCTTCATCATCATCATCAAGATTGGTCACCATTGGTTGATGACTCATTTGACTTTTTTGCTCCTTCTTCTTCTCAACAAAATTCTTTATTTCTTCCCTCACCTCCGGTGGACATTTCGGACAACTTGTGACGTTTCTATCGCCACCAATTAGATGGTATTTAAAGCGATAAATTCCACCCGTTGTAATCTTGTTGCAAAACTTGCATAAAACATTTGTATTCTTCTCATTAACTCTCTCGCCATATCTCCAAGCCGGGTCTTTCTCTTTCGAACTTTGAGACATTTTAATATCCCTATTAAGATATAAGAAAATACATAATCAATAAATTGAAAATACATATAATATATATATAATAAATTAATAATTAATTATAAAAACTGAAAATATAACATACTGAAAATATAATATATATATATATATATAAAAATAAATAACATAAAAAAGAAGAGAAAAGAAAGACAAAACAAAAAAAAGTTTTTCTCTGACGCTGAGTGACTGAGAAACCGAGAAAGAAAGAAGAAGAAGAAAGAACAAAAAAAAAATGATCTCTGAAGAAGAAGAAGAAAGAAAGAAAAAACGAGAAGAAGAAGAAGAAAGCAAAGAAGAAATTACCTGTAGAAGGAGTTGCGCAACCCTAGCTCTCTATTTTTCGAACTCAAGCAGAGCAACTGAAGAAGGAAGAAGAAGAGTCGAGCGAGACAACCCTAGCTCTGTTTTTCTCTAACAGTGAAGAAGAGAAAGTGAAAAGCGTACGTATTTTGACTCTTTTTGTCAATTTAGGGTCTGCTTTGTATAATAAAAAAACAGACCCAAAGTTTGTTTTTTAAAAGGGCCCTTCTGCGCTTTTACCGAAGAATCGATCGCTTTGGTAGCTTCGTCGCTTCTGCGCTTCTGCCATGGAAGCGATCGCTTCTGTAGGTCGCCTCGCTTCAGCCTGCAAAAAGCGATAGAGGGTCGCTTCGCGCTTTAAGCGACGAAGCGATCACTTTTCTAAACACTGGTCCAAATTAGGAATATAGTCTGTCTAAAAGGTATTAGAAATCTGGCCCAGTTTTGCCAAATATGCTGCGCGAGTCATGTATTAGGCTATTTACAAAGTAAAATACATGTTGTTCAACTTAAGACTGATTCATACCAGAAAAAACGACGCGCATATATAAATCATGGCATTTGAATCTCCGGTTACAATATTAAGAATGCTTCTAGATAGTTCAGAACTGTATTAATTTTTAGACTTATGTAGAGTATTAAACATTGGGTTTTACACCCTAGGCCCAATGGCCTAGGGTCCAGACTCGTTTTAGGTCTACTGGGGCTACTCTATGAGTCTGGCCCATTTCATCTATGATCTTCATGTTTGATTCAAGAGAACTGAAGTTATTGGACATTGAGATATCAAATAGTCAATTACGATAATCCAGAATCAAAAGGGGAGGTTATAATAGTTTTACAAAAAATAGATAAAACTTTTACATGGTTATTCGAATATAAATTACAAATTTTTCAATATACCTAAGAATCCATATCTTAAACTAAAAATAGAAATTCTTAAGCCACTACTGCTTTCAGCTATAACCAAACCAACCTACTCGTTACTTTAGTTGTAGGATCAACCATCTGCAGCTTCTTTACTGAATTTCTAACAACAAAGCATACAAAAAAAAAGTTATGCATTGTTACTTTAAAGTTGAAGTTGATTTAAGGTTTCAGTGGTGTCGAATGCTCAATTATTAACAGGTCACATGGTGTTGAATTTGTTAATGAAGCAACTTTTGAACTGTGTAGCTTTCTTTAGAGCAATTAATAACTAATAAATTATAGTGACTATGGGTACGGTTCCCGTGGCATAGTCGTAGATACCTAACTCCAAAATTCGAGTGCACGCTGGTGAGACTCGACCCCCAACTTCATAAAATTAAAATAAGCATGTCGTGAATCGCGAGTGAATTTCATGTGGCGCGATTGGCGAGGTGCGCCAAAACGACAAGTGTACGTCATCGTGACTTGTTCCAGAAATAATTCCCTAAATAATTAAAAGCGGTTCAAAGGGTTTAAAAATGCACAATAGGTTTAAAACATGTAATTAATCAGATAGTTAGGCCAGTTATTAATAGTTGAGCGACCGCGCTAAAACCACGGAACTCGGGAGTGCCTAATACCTTCTCCGGGTTAACAGAATTCCTTACCCGGTCTTCTGGTTCGCAGACTTTTAACGGAGTCAAAATTTTCTCGATTTGGGATTTTAAAATAAATAAATGGTGTCTCGGAACACCGTAAAAAATCCGGGTGGCGACTCTGAAATTAAATAAATAATTCCAAACTCGATTAATGTCACTTTAATTGGAAAAGATTCACCCCATAACAATGCATAACTTTTTTTGTATGTTTTGTTGTTAGAAATCCAGTAAAGAAGGTGCACATGGTTGATCCTACAACTAAAGTAACGAGTAGGCTGGTTTGGTTATAGCTGAAAGCAGTAGTGACTTAAGAATTTCTATTTTTAGTTTAAGATATGGATTCTTAGGTATATTGAAAAAATTTGTAATTTATATTCGAATAACCATGTAAAAGTTTTATCTATTTTTTTTGTAAAACTATTATAAAACACCCC
>MDKH01211005.1:0-14262 GCA_005239495.1 Nicotiana undulata | reverse complement strand
GAATCGCCTATGGGGTCTTGGGGAAGAAGAAGTTGGTGAATTATGAAAAAATCCCGTGTAAGTTTTTTGTTTTTGACTTAAGGAATTAAGTGGGCGATTTTGTTCTCTGCGATCGCGGAAGAAGGGCTGCATCGCAGAGCTATAGGAATCCCTACTATGCGACCGCAAACGGAAGGCTGCGATCGCGGAAGGTTAACTCCACAGACCTCTGCGATCGTGAAGGAAATGATGCGACCGCGGAGAAGAACTACCTAGCCCCCACCCAGTCACCCTGGTACACTACGCGATCGCGAAGAAGGAATGCGATCGCAGAACATCCGGACTCCCTACACTGCGATCGCGGACCCATTCATGCGATCGCAGAGGACAACAGACCCCTCCCCCACTTTCAACTCTATGCGATCGCAGCTCCACCTATGCGATCGCATAGACTAAGCTACCAAACACCAGAAAATCAACCAAACACCAGATTTTCATGACTTTTACACCCTATTAGCTACCCGAATCTCACCCGAGCCCTCGGGTCTAAAAAAAAAACACACATGACTCCCAAATCATCTTACGAACTTATGCAAGCATTTTGATCATCAAAATATCATCAAAAACAAAGAATTAAACCTCAAAACTCATAGAAATTTCTTAAAACTTCATAAAGCTTAAATTTTCCAATTTTGATTCGAAACACGTCATCTCAAGTCCGTTTTACACCAAATTTCACAGATAAGTCACATAACATATATTAAACCTGTTCCGGGCTCCGGAACCACAATACGGGCCCGGTAACACGGTTTTCACAAAATTATTCATTTTCAAAATCCTTTATTATTTTCATAAAACAAATTTCTTCAAAAATTTATTTCTCGGGCTTAGGACCTCGGAATTCGATTCCGGGCATACACCCAAGTCCCATATTTTCCTACGGACCCTCCGGGACCGTCAAATCATGGGTCCGAGTCTGTTTACCAAAAATGTTGACCAAAGTCAACTTTATCCATTTAGTTATCATAAAATTCCATTTTTATCAAATTTCAACATACAGACTTCCCGACTACACGCCCGGGCTGCGCACACATATCGAGGTGAGACTAACGGAGGCTTTCGAGGCCTCGAAACACAGATTTAGCTAGAATTACTTAGGATGACCTTTTGGGTCATCACAATCTCCACCTCTAAAACCATCATTCATCCTCGAACCGACATAGAAAAGTACCTGAGTCTGAGAAAAGATGGGGATAACGACTTCTCATATCGGACTCGAACTCCCAAGTAGCTTTCTCGGCAGGCTGACCCCTTCACTGAACACGGACCGAAGGATAACTCTTCGACCTCAACGGGCGAACCTGCCTATCTAATATAGCTACCGGCTCCTCCTCATAAGTCAGATCCTTGTCCAATTGGACACCGCTGAAATCAAGAACATGAGACGGATCTGCAATATACCTCCGGAGCATAGATACATGAAAAACTGGATGCACGGCTGATAAATGCGGTGGCAAGGCAAGTCTGTAGGCCATCTCTCCTACCTTGTCCAAAGTCTCAATTGGACCAATATACCTAGGGCTCAACTTGCCCTTCTTTCCGAATCTCATCACGCCCTTCATAGACGACACTCGAAGGAACACCTGGTCTCCTACCATGAAAGCTAAATCTCAAACTCTATGATCTGCATAACTCTTTTGCTTGGACTGAGCTGTACGAAGCCTATCCTGAATGATCTTCACTGTATCTAAGGCATCCTGGACTAACTCAGAACCCAATAATCTAGCCTCTCCGGCTCAAACCATCCGACTGGAGACCGATATCGCCTACCATACAATGCCTCATACTGAGCCATCTGAATGCTCGACTAGTAACTCTTGTTGTAGAAAATTCTGCTAAAGGCAAGAACTGATCCCATGAACCACCAAAATCAATAACACATGCCCGCAACATATCCTCTAAAATCTCAATAGTACGCTCGGACTGTCCGTCCGTCTGAGGATGAAATGTTGTACTCAACTCAATCTGTGTGCCCAACTCTCGCTGAAATACTCTCCAGAAATGGGAGGTAAACTGAGTACCTCGGTCTGATATGATAGGTAAGGGTACACCGTGCAATCTGACAATCTCTCTCATATAGATCTGAGCTAACTTCTCCGCTGAAGATGAAACCGCCACCGGAATGAAATGTGCTGACTTGGTCAGCCTATCCACCACAACCCATACTGCATCAACCATCCTCTGAGTCCGTGGAAGTCCAACTACAAAATCCATCGTGATACGCTCCCACTTCCACTCGGGAAGCTGAATCTGCTGCATCAAACCACCGGGTCTCTGGTGCTCATACTTAACCTGCTGACAATTCAAGCACCGAGCTACATAAGCCACGATATCCTTCTTCATTCTACGCCACCAATAATGCTTCCGCAAGTCCTGGTACATCTTCGCAGCGCCCGGATGAATGGAATACCGGGAACTATGGGCCTCCTGCAATATCAACTCACGAATGCCGTCTACATCTGGAACACATATACGACCCTGCAATCTCAAAACCCCCTCAGCATCAACTGTGACATGTTTGGCACGTCCGTGCCGAACCGCATCTCTAAGAGCACACAAATTCCAATCATCA
Organism: Nicotiana undulata; assembly: GCA_005239495.1. Classification (NCBI taxonomy): domain Eukaryota; kingdom Viridiplantae; phylum Streptophyta; class Magnoliopsida; order Solanales; family Solanaceae; genus Nicotiana; species Nicotiana undulata. The sequence continues at coordinate 11,651 of MDKH01211005.1, read as the reverse complement.
TACTGCTTGGCACGAATACGATCATGCAATGCAGAACGAGCGACGATATTGACCAAAACACTGCCACCCTCAGAAACCTCCGATCTAACAAATCGATTGGCTATCGCCTGAACATCCAAAGCCAAAGGTCGCTCTCCAACTGATAGATAAGCCAAACTTCCCATGCTGACTGACTTTCGGCTCAAGGCATCGGCCACCACATTGGCCTTTCCCGGATGATAGAGAATGGTAATATCATAATCCTTCAGCAACTCTAACCACCTCCACTGCCTCATATTCAACTCTTTTTGCTTAAACAAGTATTGCAAACTCTTATGATCAATGAATACCTCACACGGCACCCCATACAAATAGTGCCTCCAAAACTTCAAGGCATAAATAATAGCTGCAAGCTCCAAATCATAGACTGGATAGTTCTTCTCATGAATCTTCAACTAACGAGATGCGTAGGCTATAACCTTGCCCTCCTGCCTCAACACTGCACCAAGCCCAACCCGCGAAGCATCACAATACACCGTATAAGAACCTGAACATGTAGGCAATACCAACACTGGTGCTATGATCAATGCTGTCTTGAGCTTCTGAAATCTTGCTTCACACTCCTTAGACCATCTGAACTGAACACTCTTCTGCGTCAACTTGGTCATAGGGGCTGCTATAGATGAAAACCCTCCACGAACTGGCAATAATAGCCTGCTAGGCCCAAGAAGCTCCGAATCTCTGTGGCTGAGGTGGGCCTAGGCCAATCTCTAACTACTGAAACTTTCTTCGGATCCACCTGAATGCCCCCTGCCGATACAAAGTGGCCGAAGAATGCCACAGAACTCAACCAGAACTCGCACTTAGAAAACTTGGCATACAACTGCCGATCTCTCAGAGTCTGGAGGATGACTCTAAGGTGCTACTCATGCTCCTCTCGGCTGCGAGAGTATATCAAAATATCATCAATGAAAACAATAACGAACGAGTCCAAATAAGGCCTGAATACCCGATTCATCAACTCCATAAAAGCAGCGGGGGCATTAGTCAACCCAAACGACATGACTAAAAACTCATAATTCCCATAACGAGTGCGAAAAGCCGTCTTGGGTACATCGGACGCCCTGATCCTCAACTGATGGTAACCAGATCTCAAGTCTATCTTAGAGAACATTGTAGCACCCTGAAGCTGATCAAATAAGTCGACAATCCTCGGCACTTGACACTTATTATTAATAGTAACCTTGCTCAATTTGCCGGTAGCCAATACACATCTTCCTTGAGCCATCTTACTTCTTAACAAACAACTCTGGAGCACCCCAAAGAGAAACACTAGGCCATAATGAAATCTTTACCCAACAAATCCTGTAACTGCTCCTCCAATACTTTCACAATGCTGATATCGGGATACGATGCCTGAAGACCTCATAATTACCCAAAGTAACGTGCCTCATCTAACGCCACCTGTGGCGGGCACCTACCTTGTAAGTTAAGGCTCCATAATTCTAGCACGAATTTAGCAAATTACGCACAGATGGTTAATTAGTTTATTTATTTATTTATTAATTAATATTATTATTACTACTCCTATTTTACACATAAGTCTTTTAACAAGCATGACTTCCTACCAGTATTATAATAAAAGATACAAGCTTAATTCACAAGGGAGAATTTAATCACTAGATTTTCCATCACAAGGGTTTCATCTTTACATAACTTCCACCGCGGCTCGAGGCCCGGTCTAACTATACCCAATCATGTTAACACGCGAGGATCTCATCCTCAATCCTGAATCACAAATAATATGCATATCGGGCCCTTCAAAACATTCCATTTCCTTTATTTAAATATTTCTGTTAAGCAAAATTTCAACACGTCATGGTGAACACAGTTATTCCCATAGGATTTCTCAATACAAGTATTCACATAAGTAGATTTTTTAGAGTTATGAAGCTCACCCGAGAGTGGAGCATCTTAGAATAATTTTATTAGATGAGCATAATCGAATTAAGTTCAAAAAATTGCCACTTTATAGTAATTAGCGGCTGTTCTTTTAATGAAACCATTCAATGCAACGACCTCATCCATACCATAGAAAATATAACAACAGACTGGGTCTCCACCTCTAAGAAGTTAACCTCCACTTCCGACCTTACGGCTCCTTCTTCACTAAGTGGCCATGTAGTTGAGTTGTAGCTGCAATGAGGCACGTAGCTTGAGTGCTCTGATGAAATATGACCCTCCCAAGCCTAAGGCAATTTCTACCACTAGCCCACAAAGAATCATCCTGCCCTGAGTCGTCCAAAATCTACAATCATTTTTGAATCCTTTAATGAGTCTGGGGACTCGTTCTCTGGCTATGCGAACCAACGTAGGAGTGTGATGGGTTAACTTATCGAACCTGATGGCATATTCCGATACCGTCTTATGACCCGACACAGCCGTAACTTCCACGCCGAGTAGACTTTTGTAGACTTCAAGTTGTTTGAATAAATCCTCTGGTACTGAGGTATAGGGTTATTAAGGAGGTAGACGTACCGAAATTCCCAGCTTTATCTCTTGCAAAAATCCCCGGCCTTATACATTCCAAACCAAAACCGATATGACACGTGGCCTCTCAATCTATTCCTTGACAGTGGGCCTCCCCACGTGGCACAAGTCATAGGTCACAATACCTGATAATCCACGATGTTAAACTCCACAGCTCATATAAATCAATCCTGTTGCTTTACACTTATTCCCATGGTGTGCAATACCTCATAGAGGCGGTCAAGAAAATCCTGTGGGTCTTCAAAAGATATACCACTAAAATGGAGTGGAACTTGTTTGGTAACTTGTCCAACCTCAATAAACGGACTAGTGTATCCTACAACCATGGAGTAGCTATAAATTCTTCCGGAATCTGATCTAGTCCACATATACTGACTGAGCTAGAACCTCCGCATCTAGATCCATTTGAGACTGTACAATAAGTGCTGATGTTCGAGCTTTAGACTGCGCTCTGCTTCTGTCTCTTCCCTCGATCGTAGCTGTCATTGGGGCTTCATCTCTTGTCCGGTCGTAGACGCTTCGCATGTTGTCGAGATTAGTGAGAAGACAAGAGTAGGCAAGTTCAATCATCAATGATAGAGTAAATTCGCACGATGGATATGAAGAAATGTGGAGTTATTCCTAACTTTTCTGCCTCTGATGGATAAATACAGACGTCTCCGCACCGATCCCTCAGACTCTACCAAGTTTGTCCGTGAGTTGTGAGACCTAAGCAACCTAGGCCTCTGATACCAACTTGTCATGACCCGAAATCACACCTTTCAGACCGTGACTGCGTCTAACGTTGAACCCGCTAGACAAGCCAACGTAAACTACCCGTTAACATTTTTTAAATCAATCCAACAATAGTAAAATTTAATACCCTTCAAATCTTAACTGAAATAACCAACATACTTCATAACTTTAACAACGGAAATATAACCATACTCTGAAAATGCGTGATGACATAGTAAAGATAACAGCATCGCATAATCCCAAAACTGGGGTGTCACAACCTCACGGACTATCTAAACTGAGTGCTAAATACAGAGTCTGAAAAGAAATATATAATTGTCTTGAAACTAGGAGAAAAAGTAAGACAATAAGGAATCCAAATGCAGGAGAGACACCAAGGCCCACGAACGCCAGTGGTATACCTTGAAGCTCTGGGTGGACTGAAGGTGACTCTCTCAATGAGGTCCACTGGGTCCGGATGCGGGATCTGCACAACATTAAGAAGTGCAGTGTAGCATCAGTAAAACCGACCCCATGTACTGAGTAAGTGTCGAGCCTAACCTTGGCCTAAGTAGTGACGAGGCTACACTTGACAATAATGATAACCTGTCCTATTCTATAGTAGGTAACAGGGATAATACAAGGCAAGAGATAAGCAGAAACGTAAGGGATACTGGAGCAGTAAGGGGAACAAGTGAATTGAAGCAGTCAAATTGACAGTTAGAAGTAAGCAAGGGAGGCAATATAACACAATAGTCAACAAAACAAGTATAAGTACCAGAAATGTAAATAATGGCACGGCATCACCCTTCGTGCTTTTACTCTCTTCCTCACAATGCAATGTAACCAAGTATCATGTCACGGCATCACCCTTCGTGCTTTACACTCTTCCTCACTATGCAATGTAATCAAATATCAGAGCACAACATCACCCTTCCTGCTTTTACTCTCTTCCTCACAATGCAATGTACAATGTATCATGGCACGACGTGAACCTTCGTGCTTATAATAAATAAATGTCATGGCACGACATTAACCTTCGTGCTTATAATCAATATGAATCATGGCACGAAATCACCCTTCATGCTTTACACTCTTCATCACAATGAAATGTAATTAGATATCATGGAACGACATCACCCTTCGTGCTTTACACTCTTCCTCACCAAACAATAAAAGATATAATGGCAAGGAGTACAACATAGTGGAAATTGACACTTCAAAACACCCGGCAAGGGGAAAAACATCAATAACTCAATAAATGCTGACAAGGGTCTCAGCTTTAACCAATCACCTCAATCGCATACTCTATACTTGGATTATCATTCGTATCAACACCTCTCAAGCTCAACAACCAATACTTTCAATCAAGAATAAATTACCAAGTAAAGACAATCTCATAATATGCTAAACATGGAAGAAATGCTGCAATTTCTATCAAAATAGACTCACGGGCATGCTTGACACACATTGCATAGGTACTCGTCACCTAACCTATGCAATGAACATGATAATCACTTAGAACATAGCAAATAATACTTATTCCCTCACCAAAGTTAGGCAAGACACTTACCTCGGTCCAAAGTATAGCAATCAAGCCTCTAAGACCGTCTTTCCTTTATAATCCGACTCCGAAACAACAATATCTAGGCATAATTAATTCAATAATATCAATAAAAACTCAATAACACTATCCCATAGCCTAGATATTCAATTTCTAGCATTCTTCCAAAAATATCAAAATTCGTCCCCGGGCCCGCTTGGTCCAAACTCTAGGTTCGGACCAAAACTCGATCGCCCATAACCCCACGAGTTTAAATATATGATTTGTTTCAAGATCCGATCCCAAATTGAGGTTGAATCACCCAAATTTCCCAAAAACCTAACTCTATCCAAAACCCTTAATTTCTACTTGATTTTATGATTTTAGGCCTAGATTTCTAATGATTATGGAAGTAAAATGGGAGAAATTAGTGTAAGAATCACTTACCAAATTGGTTATGGAGGAGAACTAGCTTAGGAATCGCCTATGGGGTCTTGGGGAAGAAGAAGCTGGTGAATTATGAAAAAATCCCGGGTAAGTATTTTGTTTTTGACTTAAGGAATTAACTGGGCGAATTTGTTCTCTGCGATCGCGGAAGAAGGGCTGCGATCGCAGATCTATAGGAATCCCTACTATGCGACCGCAAACGGAAGGCTGCGATCGCGGAAGGTTAACTCCACAGACCTCTGCGATTGCGAAGGAAATGATGCGACCGCAGAGAAGAACTACCTAGCCCCCACCCAGTCACCCTGGTACACTACACGATCGCGAAGAAGGAATGCGATCCCAGAACATCCGGACTCCCTACACGGCGATCGCGGACCCATTCATGCGATCACATAGGACAACAGACCCCTCCCCCACTCTCAACTCTATGGGATCGCAGCTCCACATATGCGATCCATAAACTAAGCTACCAAACACCAAATTTTTCATGACTTTTACACCCTGTTAGCTACCCGAATCTCACCCGAGCCCTCGGGTCTCAAAACAAAAAATACACACGACTCCCAAATCAACTTACAGACTTATTAGCATTTTGATCATCAAAATATCATCAAAAACAAGGAATTAAACCTCAAAACTCATAGAAATTTCTTAAAACTTCATAAAGCTTAATTTTTCCAATTTTGAATCGAAACATGTCATCTCAAGTCCGTTTATACCAAATTTCACAGATAAGTCACATAACATATATTAAACCTGTTCCGGACTCCGGAATCATAATTCGGGCCTGGTAACACATTTTTCACATAATTATTCATTTTCAAAATCCTTTATTATTTTCATAAAATAATTTTCTTTAAAAATTTATTTCTCGGGCTTAGGACCTCGGAATTCGATTCCCCGCATACACTCAAGTCCCATATTTTCCTACGGACCCTCTGGAACCGTCAAATCACGGGTCCGGGTCCGTTTACCAAAAATGTTGACCAAAGTCAACTTTATCCATTTAGTTATCATAAAATTCTATTTTCATCAAATTTCAACATACAGACTTCCCGGCTAAACGTCCGGGCTGTGCACACATATCGAGGTGAGGCTAACAGAGGCTTTCGAGGCCTCGGATCACAAATTTAGCTAGAATTACTTAGGATGACCTTTTGGGTCATCACATCCCTTGTCCAATGTATATGTAACTACTATCATGCGGGAATTAGTCAAACTAATTTTTTTTTTTTTTAACTATGATTTCTTTTCAAAATATTCTATAGTTAAAATTGTATCATATGTACGGACCTTTTAATATGTTTTCTAACTACTAGTCTCTCCGTACGTGCGTTGTATGTGTATATTAGTCATATAATACACGATTTTATAATTTCATATTAATATTATGAAATAAAGGATTGAGTAAATAATTATACTTAAAAGAAAAAAAATACAAATTTCTTTGGATAACAATATTGTGGATTGTCCTATGGTGGCATGTTTGTCGAGGTCAAGATGATTGTATATCGTCTCAACCAATGAACATGAACAATAAAAATTTAATTAGATATATATAATTTTTTTTACTTATTCGATCTTATAAAGTACAAACATGTAATAAAATGTATCTCACCAACTATATCCTGATAAAAGATGTTCTTCGTGTATGTTCACGTCATCTATTTTGGTTGCTCCATCAGGCCCAGAAGTCATGATGTCGACATTGATATCCCTGTTAAAAATACTATGTCAAGTTCCCGTGTTTAAAAAAAAAAGTTATGGTAGATACAATGCAACATTAAAAATCGTTCGACCATGTAATTGCAAGAAATAATTTTCGGACTACATTTGAGTTGAGTATAGGTGAGCTATCATCTATCCTTCGAAAGTCTTCTAACAAGACAAAGTATTTACCATATATAAAATATGGATAAAATGTAAAATCAAATCATAAAAATGATAAGACAAAAAAATTAATCATACATACAATATTGATAAAAATAAATAAATCATATCATAAAAATGTGATATAGTTCCTTCAATAACTATGTTAATGATTGAAAAATATTTCAAATAAGAAGATCTTTACATATTGATGGTGTGCAGAGGCGAATCCAGGATTTGAAGTTTATGGGTTTCTATCATAATTTCAAATTAATATACAATAATAACTGGGTTCACATTTATATATTTATCGATATTTAATGAATTTTTTAATAAAAATATAGAGTCTCCGCAAAAGTTACTGGGTTTTCGGGAAACCAGTAACTATACTCTACATCCGCCGCTGATGGTCTGCAAGCATATTTAAATTTAACTAGTCTGAGGATATGCACGTTGCGCATGTATTTTTATCTCAATGAGTACATCTTTTAAAAAATTATATTAAATTTTGATTGAATCATGAAATATATGTCAAAGAAAAAATTTTGAGTTCCTAAATTGATGATTCTTGATTCTATTTTGCTAACTCAATAAAAGAAGAAACTTTGTCCGACATGAGTTCTTAATCATCTCCGTCAATATATTTAACATAAAATTTATTTAAGATTTATAATTTTATTACTTTAATTTTACAAGTTATGCATCCTTTTAGTTTGAACAAGATCATATAACTTTGAAGATTTAGAATTATGATATTTTTATTTTAAAAAAACTATATATTCTTATGTTAATTATAAAAAGGCATAAACATGAAGTCATCTAACTTATACAAGACGTTAATACTATGTAGAAGGAGTAAAATATGAAATTCATGTAAACTTCATATTTAGAGATTATTTTTTCAATCAATTCTCACGGATTTAGTGTGTTCGTTTTCTTGTATTTGTATAATCAATTTTTATATTTTAATTGGGACTTTTAAAGTTGTGTAATTTAATTCAAAAAGAATATTATAGTTGTTTTTAAAAATATTTTCATGAGAAAATTGTTACAAAAATAATTGTCTTCTATATTTTTCTAATTTTTGTAATCAATATTTTTGTTTTGTCATGTTTATAAGCGTGATCATAATTAAACGACCAAATTAAAAGACCTAAAAATGGCATTCCCCATTGCTTCATAGCAATGTATGTACACGTAGTATAGAACATATATACTACTTCATTTAACTTTGGTTTCAACCTCATTCAATTCCCTAAAAAATATTTTAGAAGAGTTGGGTAAGACTACAAATATGTAATTAGAATTAGAAGCTAAACTAATAATAACATGGACCATAGTGTGAACAATCATGGTTATATATTTTTTGATTTATATAAGGTAACTTTTTAACTAATTTTAGTGTCCTAAATATTCGGATTATATACATAGTTTAAATAGGTATGATGACCCAAAAGGTCATTCTGTGTAAATTTAATTATAACTGTGTTTCGAGATCTTGAAAGCCTCCGTCTATATCACCTCGATGTGCGTGCGCTGTCCAGGCGCGTAGTCGGGAAGCCTTTATGTGGAAAATTGAACAAAAGTTGAATCTATGATAATTAATTGAATAAAGTTGACTTTGATCAACATTTCTGGTAAACGGACCTAGAGCCGTGATTTGACGGTCCCGGAGGGTCCGTAGGAAAATATGGGACTTGGGCGTATGCCCGAAATCGAATTCCAAGGTCCCAAGTCCGAGAAATAAATTTTTAAAAAAAATTATTTTCTGAAAATTATAAAGACTTTTAAAAATGAACTTTGATGTGAAACCTGTGTTACCGGGACCGTATTATGGTTCCGGAGCCCGGAACAGGTTTAATATGGTTATTATGAGTTGTCTGTAAAATTTGGTAAGAAACGGACTTGGTTTGACGTGTTTCAGATCAAAAATAGAAAATTTGGATAGTTTATGAAGTTTGAAGATATTCTATAGATTTTTGAGCTTAATTCGTTATTTTTGATGATATTTTGGTAGTTTTATTACTCGAATAAGCCCGTATGATGTTTATGAGGGTGTGTGTGTATTTGGTTTTGAGCCCCGAGGGCTCGACTGAGTTTCAGGTAGGTGTCGGGGTGTAAAAGAGTTAGAAAATCTGGTATTTTTAAGATGTATCTGGTGTCTGAGGTTTAATGCTATGCGATCGCATAAGAGCCTCCGCGATCGCATAGCACTGCGTAGGGGGAGTCAGATTACGCTATGCGATCGCATAGGAAGACTTGCGATCGCACAAGTATAAGAGAGCTGGGGTGGGGGCTGGATAATTACTCTCTGCGGTCGCACCTGCCCATCCGCGATAGAGCCTAAGCCATGAACCCTGTGCGATCGCAACCACTGCTGCGCGATCGCACTGCCCAAGACCCAGACCTCTATGCGATCGCACTCGCACTTCTGCGATCGCAAAGCACAAATTTCGCCCAGTTATTTAATTGCTCAAAAACAGAATACCATTACGGGATTTTTCATATTTTCACCATATCCTTCTTCTACAAACCCCATAGACGACTTCCAAGCATTTTTTCCACCATAACCACTTGGGTAAGTAATCCTAACTCTGATTTTGTAACGACCTGGTCTGTCGTTACGTAAAATCTGCATTATAATTGTTGTTATTGACATATTATAAATTGGTTATAATTTAATTGATGTATTAGAGTTGATAGGCTTAAAATCGAATAGTTGTAGTGGGAGTTCAGACAATTAGCCTCTAAAAATAGCCTTAAAATGGGAAAAGTCAACTAAGAGTTGACTTATTGGTAAACGACCTCGGAATGCGGATTTTATGGCTCGGATAGCTTCGTTAGGTGATTTGGGACTTAGGAGTGTGCTCAGAATAATTTTGTGATGTCCAGTGTAGAATTAGGCTGGAATTGGCGCAAGTTAGTTTTTGGCGATTTCCGGACTACAGTGAAAAATAGGCTATCGGGGTCGGAATGGGATTCCGACAGTTGAAACAGGTTCGTAATGTGATTTCAGACTTGTCCGCAAAATTTCAGGTCAATCGGAGTTGATTTGGATAGTTTTGGCATCGTTAGTGAAATTTAGAAATATCAAAGTTCTTAGGCTTGAATCCGATGTAAATTTGGTGTCTTGATGTTAATTTTGGTGTTTCGAGAGTGCAACTAAGTTTGAATGATGTTATGGGATATGTTGGTAAGTTTGGTTGGGGTCCCGAGGGGCTCGGGATTAATTCCGGGTGGCTAACGGGAATTTTCGGACTTAGAACAATTGCTGGTTTTCTGGTGTCAGTGCAACAGATTTTTACTCTTTTTTACTCTCTGCGATCGCGTGAAGAGAGCCGCGATCACATAAAACATTTTGAGAGGGGGCAGAATTTACACTCTGCAATCGCATAGGTGTGCCCGTGATCGCATAGGTCGAGCAGGTAAGCCAGTGTGGTCGCATGAGGAAGATTGTGATCGCGTAGGGTTGTAGGCGCGTGGGGTCGTTGGTCAAATGTACTGTGCGATCACGGAGGTCGAAGTGAGTGCACTGTGCGATCGCAGGGGGAAAAGATGCGATCGCGGAGAACAATTTACTGGTGAGTTAAATAAAAGCCCTTCCGCGACTTAAACCTTATTTTTCACCACTGTTGTACAAAAAAGAGCTCTTGGGGGCGATTTTGAAAAGGGAAATCCTTGTTCTTCATTGAGGTAAGTGTCCTAGTCATTAAAACTCGATTATGGGTGATTATAGAACATAAAATCAGTGTAAATTCATAAAAAATCAGTAGAAAAATTGGGTTTTAGGGCTTGAGATTATGAGACCTTTAGGGGTCGATTTGAGGGGTCAAACGAACTCCGATTTTTGTGTTCGTTATATGTACGGACTCGTGAGAGGACGAAGAACAATTTTGTATAAATATTTTTGAGTTTCGGGACGCGGGCCTAAGGGTTTGGTTTTGACCGGTTTCAGATTTTTGAGTTAAATTTGATATCTTTCGATTTGGAAATTGTTCCTTAAGCATATTGACGATAAAAATCTGAACTTGGTAGATTTGGAGCCTTCGGAGGGTGATTCGCGAGGCAAACGTGTCGTGGAATAGTTCCAGGCTAGTTTTGAGGTAAGTAATGTCTTTAAATCCTGTCCTGAGGGTATGAAACCCCGGACTATGGACCCTTTCACGGGTTTTGAAATGAAAAGGTGGAAACTTTGGAAACATCTTTCCTATTTAGGCGACTATTGTGATGACCCAAACGGTCATCTTATGTAATTTAAGCTATATCTGTGTTCCGAGGCTCCGAGAGCCTCCGTTAGTCTCACCTCGATATGCGTGTGCAGCCCGGGCGTGTAGCCGGGAAGCTATTACGTGAAAATTTGATGAAAATGAGTTTCGATAATTAATAAATGAATATAGTTGACTTTGGTCGACATTTTTGGTAAACGGATCTGGACCCGTGATTCGACGGTCCCGGAGGAATCGTAGGAAAATATGGGACTTGGGCGTATGCTCGGAATCGAATTCCGAGGTGCCAAGCCCGAGAAATGAATTTTTAAAAGAAATTGTTT
>ML250119.1:29452-49282 GCA_005239495.1 Nicotiana undulata | reverse complement strand
TTATATACCGAACCTACTGTGGCCGAGCGCCTATGAGTGAGCCTAGTTGGTCGAGATACAGAGCCTAGTATGGCCGAGTGCCTATGAGCGAGCCTACTACGGCAGAGTAGTTATATGGTTATATATATATATATATATATATATATATTTACCGAGCCTTATAGAGCCGGACAGCTATTTTACTTATTATATTGAGAGAATTGAGTCAGTATCAGCAGGTAAGCATATCACCAGATTATCTTTGACTTCCAGCTACCTGCAGTTATTATATTATTAGTTCAGTTTCAGCTTTCAGTATACTGCCTTACATACTCAGTACATTATTCGTATTGATATCCCTTTTGCCTGGGGACACTGCGTTTCATGCCCGCAGGTCCATATAGACAGGTCGAGAGCCCTCCAAGTAGGCTATCAGCTCAGCGGAAGATGTTGGTGCGCTCCATTTGCTTCGGAGTTGCTTCTTTGGTTAGTATGATCTAGACGTGTATTGTTTGGTATGGCGGGACTCTGTCCCGACCTTTATGATATTTATGTACTCTTAGAGGCTTGTAGACATATGTCGTGTACGTGAAATATTGTACGGCCTTATGGGCCTATGTTTTGAGTTTATAAATGTTCATGTTGGCCTATTTGGCCCGTATGTCACGTGTATATAATGATGTAATAATAAAGATACGTTACATTGGTACTTGGTTGAGTAAGGTACCAGGTGCTCGTGGCCCATCAGTTTGGGTCGTGGCAATCCCATATAAGGGTTGTACCTGTTCTTATCTTTTCTCCTTTCCGGTTTGGAGCGTCTGGAACTGGTTTGATCTTCAGTTTTTGATTGGGCAATGGTATCCTCCTCTATTCGCAGCTTGGTACTATACCTGTTATAGACATCGTTCCATGTTGTGGCAGGAAATTCTCTTAAGCTTTCTTTGAGTCTTCTCGTGGCTTCTGAACTTTTGTCATTTAAATTGCTTGCAAATGCCATGGCTGCCCAATTGCCAGGTACCCTTGGTAGCATCATTCTTTCGCGTTGGAACCTGTCTACAAATTTCACGAAGCAACTCCGTGTTTCCCTGTTTTATTTTGAATATATCCTCCATTCTTTTTTTGACTTTTTGCGCACCGTAATGCGCTTTTATAAAGGAATCTGCAAGCTCGGCAAAAGAATCAATAGAGTTTTCAGGTAAAAGAGAATACTAGGTTAATTCTCCTTTAGTGAGTGTTTCTCCGAACTTCTTGACTAGTACTGACTCAATTTCTTGTTTAGTGAGGTCGTTTCCTTTTACTCCGGTGGTAAAAGCAGTTACATGATCGCATGGGTCAGTTGTCCCGTCATACTTGGGAACGCCAGGCATCTTGAATTTCTTAGGAATAGGCAGGGGCGCTGCACTTGGTTTCCAAGGTTTTTGAGAGTATCTAGCAACGTCAATGCCTTTGATAACATATGGTACTCCAAGAATTTGTTCGATTCGATCGTTTTGTTCCTTCACCTATTTCTGCAAGGTTAGTAATAAAGATTGTAATTCTGGGTTATTAGACATACCTGGTCTTGCTTCGAGGGATTCGTAAGGTGTATCCCCACTTCCTGAGTTCGCTAATCCAGATTGAGGATTTTCTACAGTTATGGTGTTGTTAGGAGGCGGTGTAGGTTATGCTGTCGGTAATCCCGTCACAAAGTCTTGTAAGGCTTGGTTTACATATTCAACAATCATTTGTTTCACCTGATCTTGTTCTCCTATTTGATCGTTACCGTTATGATTGTTGTTTTGAGTAGTAGATCTTTCTGAGGAAGGTTCCCTTGAACCTCGTGGGGTTCCAGAAGGTGATGGAACTGGATTTCCAATCCTCTATTGGTTGTTATCGTTGGCGTTCGACATAATTCAGAGAATGTTTGCTTGAAAATAAACAAAGATTATCAGATTCCCGGTAATGGAACCAATTTGTTTAACCAAAGAATTAGATTCTCTGCCAAAGCTATTTTTAAGAAGCACACGGGTTTCTGATAATCAAAGAATAAACTAATAATTGCAAGGAAATTTGTAATTGGAAAGCAGTAAGATGCACGAAAAAGTAAGTGTATTGCAATAGTAGTTCGAATGTTCCTTACAAGCTATATTTTACTCCCTTATATAGGGAATTTCTTAATATAACGTCTGCCCCTTTCCAGTAATTGAGCATTAATGACTAATAATGGAATTAATATAACGTTACAATGATTAACCGTAACTGTTTCGTGAAGGTTGTGTAATGTTTAGCTCATTAATTGAAGATCTCTGAATCTGCCTTTTATTCTGTCCGGATTCATTCTGACCGTGTCTCTTCATCTTCTTAATCAAGTTGAGATTCCCGTAGCTGATTACCCTGTTGGTATGTTATTCCGTGGCTCTTTTCCTCGTACCTCTTCATAGAGTCCTGTCCAGTTGGCATGTTTTCATTGTTCCACGTAGATTGCTGAGTTATCACAATTATTACATGTGTGAAGCTCTTTTTTACCAATACACTCCCCGATGCCGGTTCGACTCAAGGAGACGTTTCCAGTGCTGTTGCACTTGGAGTTTTTTATGCCTTTGCAGCTGAGCAATCGCCAACTGTTGTTCCTGCAACATTTAAAAAATGACGGGAAGGATAACATCTCTTTCTTCCCGAGCTGGATTTTTCTGAACCTCCTGTTCGTTTTCTCGGCGTGCGCCTTTGTCAGTGCGGGAGTTTATATCGATGTGTTGGGCTTTGCGCGAGCCCACATCCACGAGAATTGGCTCTGGTGTGTTCTCAGGGTTTTGTAGTGGTACACGAGCGCCTGAAACAGCTACACCATTCTCTCCATGATCCTCAGCACCGCTGTTTTCGTGTGCATTCACCGAGTTAGACATTTTGTCCTGAAATCAAAGATTCTTGGACAAAAAAGTGTGAAGAATAACTTGTATTTTTTAGTGAACCAACACTAAAACAATCACTATTATTTTTAGCCCCACGGTGGGTGCCAAACTGTTTACCTTAAAAATGGTAATTACAATTAAATTTGATTTGTGGTTCTTAAAATATGTGATTTATTTTAATACTAGTTATTAAGCAATAGATTCTAAGTGTGAGTTGAAGAAATAAGATAAGAGTTAAAGAGAACAAAGATATGCAATTGAAACTGCCTTAAATCGGGACCTCGAGCTGGCAGAGAAGGAACCTCGAGGTCGAGGCTCGGTATCAACAATGGATGGTCGATGAAGCTATAACAGTTCTGTGGGCCTCGAAGGCGGTCACTTATGATCAATGATGAGTAATAAATGAAGAAAAATGAATGAAGCACAATAAATGTAAGCAATAAAGAAATGAGCTGATAGTTGAGAATGTTTAAGTTAGAGAGCAGAGAATGTTGTTGTAGTGAAAAATCATGTGTGAAAGAAATGATAAGGGTCCCCTATATATAGGGGGGAGGGGTCCCAACATAGTACATAAACATTAATTACAAAGATATGCAGCAGGTACAACTATTTAATGTCACGGTACGGACTTGTACTATTCTTGCAGACATAGTTAACTCTAACCACGTGCCGCATGTCCACGACAATCGCCGATTTGTATTGCCCCAGGATTGAGCATAGGGGACCCTCGGAGTCGAGCCTCGAGCTGTACCTCAAGGCTTCTGCAGATGGGCTATGAAATGCCATAATAACCATAAAATTGGTCTCTCTAATTTTAGCCGTATACAGTGTTATATTGTGTGGTCGTACCTTGTGGGTGTAGGCATGATTTGATGTAGCTAGTTGATACCAATACCAGATATGGATTTAGAATCGGGACTTTTGGAAATGAATAGAAGGTGAGAAACTGAGGTATGAGCTTATCGGTGTTGGTAGCAAGACTAAATTGCAGTTAAGATGGTATCGTTGGGCTTATGTAGATTGGGGTCACGTGGAATCACCTGCGGGTATATGTTGGTAGTGTGCATTTAGTGATTTGAGGACTTTGTGGCGGATCTTGGTACGTTCGAGGACGAACGTTTGTTTTAAGAGGGGGGAGAATGTAACGGCCCGGCCGATCATTTTGAGAATTTAAGTTCCGTTTGGCGGCATAAGGCCTTGAGCAGCTTCATATTATGTATATCGACTTGCGTGCATGGTTGAATTCAGTTACCGGATGATTCAGAGTCGAATTGGAAGAAATGATTTTATTTTTGGAAGCTTAAGCGGTGAGAATTTGACCGGAATTTGACTTTGGTGTAAACTACTCTAGAATAAGTTTTGGAGGATGTCAACAACTTCGTATGGTGATTTTGGACTTAGGCGTGCATCCGGATTTGGAGGCTCGTAGAGTAAATTGAGTCAATTCGGCGAAGGTTGGAAAATTTAATGTTTGGAAAATGGAGGAGCTTGATCCACAGTTGATTTTGTGATTTCGGGGTCGGAATGTGATTTTGAGAGTTGGAATAGCTCTGTGATGTCAATTGGGATTTGTATGCAAAATTTTGCGTTATTATAGGAAGGATTGATAGGTTTCGGCACGAGTCTTTCGAAGTTTAAAGATTTCAAAGTTCATAAGCTCGATTCATGGTGCGATTCGTATTTTCGTCATGGTTTGATGTGATTTGAGACCTCGAGCCGGTACGTGTTAGGGGATAGAACTTGTTGGTGCCTTTGGTTGAGGTTCTAGAGGCCTCGAGTGTGTTTCGTGCGAGTTTTGAGCGAGTCCGGGCATTTCCTAAACTCAGGCATGGTTCTGGTACTTAATTTTTGCGGACCGAGGCAAAATTTCGCGGTCCTCGACTTAATTTTTGCGGACAACACATTTTTGGCCGCGTCCGCGCTCCCGGGGGGTTCTGCAGATTCGCTGTCCGACTTCGGAAGCCTATATCTTTTAATCTACACGGAATTTTGAGATGATTCACAAACAAAAGTTATAGCCTTCGTGTCTAGTTTCCAAAAAGCAAAAGAAATCATCATTTGGACATCTGTAGAGAAGGTTATGGCCAAACTACTAAAGACTGTCAGTGCAGCCACCAAAAGTGCGGCCTCACCATATTTTCATGACTGCAGGAGGAGGGGGGGGGGGGGGACGCGCCTGGAATTTTGCGGACCGCGCAGTGGGAGTCCATGGGTTAACTATATAAACGAGGTTTAGGTCATTATTTCACATTTTGGACCTAGGGAGTTCGGTTTTTGGCGATTTTTCGTGGGTTTTTCAAGAAATTCATCAGGGTAAGTGATTCTAACTCAAATTTGGTTAATATTCATGAATATGTCCATGATTACATCATTTGATTAGTACTTTGAGTTGGGAATTTGGGGAAAATTGTAGAAACTTCATAAGATGAATTTTTGGGGATTTGAGTGTCGATTCGAAGTCGGATTTGAGTGAAACTAGTATGGTTGGACTCGTGAGTGAATACATATTCATAATTTGTGAGTTTAACCCGATTTCGAGACGTGGGCCCGGGAAGGCTTTTTGGGCATTTTTCCTATTTTCTTGCCTTAGCTTCGAATTCATTAGCTAAAGTAGTTACTTGTAGTTATACTTACATTATGCAATTGATTTTCTTAGATATGTCCATTCGGAGTTGGATACTCGTGGCAAGAGCGTGGTTTCAGATTTATTTGAGCGGTTCGAGGTAAGTATCTTGCCTAACCTTGTGTGGGGGAACTACCTCCTAAGATTAGAGTCTTCTATGATGACTGTAGTCTGTGTACGTGAGGTGACAAGTGCGTGCTCCGACTTATTTGTTGGAAGTTAGCCTTCTTAGGTCCTTGTATTCACCGTATATGAAGTTGTTCCCGATAGGTTTGAGTTCCTATTTGCTAATTTCATCTCTACCTGCTTAAATTAGGATTACTTACTTTTGGATTCGCTCTTATTGCCTATTTGACTCCTAATTGACTTAACTGAAGAGTTTATTCAATAATTGAAGATTTTATCGCTCTTACTATCATGCCATGTCTTCATAACTGCTTATCTCTCTTTGTAATTATCATCATCTCATCCTATAATTGTTGGTCATAATTGATGTTATGGTTATTTTTCCACTGCTTGTCCTTTAGTGAAATTGTTAAATATCCTCGTAACCACCCAACTTTAAAGGAAATCTAGATATTCTATACCTTAGTTGTCTTGCCCTTACATAGAGTTATCATATTTGTGTTAGTTCTTGTTGTTGAACCGTGCATTTGGGTACGACTGTTACCTGATATTTTCTTCCTTGCTTAACTGTTTTTATTATGCATGGCTTTCTTATTGTGCTCATTCTTTGTGAACTAGCCTCGCCTTTCTTGTGATCGAAGGTTCTTGAGTTGATGTATTTATCGTATCTTGTACTATTTCCATTGTTGTTGTTGTTGTTGTTGTTGTTGTTGTACTTGTTGTGGTAATGCACGAGGTTTCTGCCGTGCGGTTGTTGATATGGGGATTCGCACGAGGTTTCTGTCGTGCCGTGTATTCTATTGATATTGCACATGCGGCGTGAAAAAGTGGGATATATATATATATGTGGCATGCACATGTGGCGAGACAAGGTGGGAATATTGTTGTGCGTGTGTGGCGAGACAAGGCGGGCCTTCACGTTACTATTGCACATGTGGCGAGACAAGGTGGGCTATGTCAGGGATTGTTTGTGATACTTGTGTTGTCCTGGGGGCATTCTTTCTTTTTGACATTGTGTAATAGTACACTTACTGTGTGAGTTATTTTGTGTGGAAATCGTGAGGAAACAATTTACGTGTTTCCCCTTTTCTTTCCTTAATTTTTTTGGATGTTGAATCATGTTAGGACACCTGCACAAGCATACACGAAGTTAAGCACTATTATCGGATTAAGGATTCCTTGTTGTTGTCGAGTATAGATACTCTTGTTGTACTTACCATATATGTGGGAATGACCGCAATTGGCATGTGAGTCGTCCGTGCAGTTATTACTTGAAATGAGGGAACAAGATGCCGATGTTAGGGTTCAGATACTGGGACCCGTGAGTGGTGATTTGTCAGAGGCTCGGTACCTCATGGAGATAGTAAGGCTATAATGTGGGTTGGGCCTAGCCCCGGCCCGCGAGCCCACATGGTCTTTTGGGCTAAAGGGGCCGGCCCGTAGCGGGCCGGGCCTAGCGGACCTAGGAGCCCATATAGGCCGGACCTCTACATATGAACCGTGAGCCCGAGACCGTTTAGCCCGGGACCGGCTGACGGGCGTGGGCCGGTTCAAACGGGCATAACGGGCCCAACAACTAGTTTTTAATTTTTTTTAATTGGCCAACAGTTAGAAGTTTAAAAACTAGCCATTGGCCTGCCAAATTAGCCGTTTGGCTTTTTAAAAAATAGCCATTTGGCCCCCAAACTTTGTTTTGACCCCAAACATTTTATAATTACACTTTTTTCCTATTCTCAACTATAAATACCCCCTCATTCTTTCATTTTTACTCACAAAATCATCAATCTCTCTCTAATTTTCTTCTATAATTGCTTACTTTATTATTGCAATTTGTGAAAAATTGTGAAGTTGGTGAATTGAAGTATTCAAGTCTTCAAGTGTTCAACGATATACAATTTTCAAGAAGTTGTTCGTCAATTCGGTAAACTCGTTCCAACTCTTAAGTTTTAATATTATAGTTTTATTTGTTTTAGTTTGTATAATTATAATTAATATGACCTTTTCTTTGGGAAAAAATGTTTGGTGGTAAGGGAAAATCTAAAATTGGTGAATCTAGTAGCCAAGCTACTACTCCTCCCCCGACTCCTCGACCCAGACCTGTTACCCGTCCTCCTCCACCTGTTATTCTTGATAGTGATAACCCTTATTTTCAATTTACCGATAGTCAATTTTACCATGATATTGCACTAGGTCAACAATTAAATGATGAATATATGAATTCTCTTTATGGTAATCCAACTATCGATGAAAATGATGAGGAAAATGATGATTTAGATGAAACGCAACCGGATTTAGATGATACACCTACTAGTCCTGATGTTAACCAAACTGATAATAATCCAAATGATGCCCCGCTTGACCCTCCTGTAGTAACCCCTACTTTTAATAGACAACCTTCTAGACGGCGCGAAACATCTCTTGTTTGGCATTTTTTTACTCAACTAAGAGATCAAAATAAGGCTAAGTGTAAAACTTATAGGACTTTGATGGCTCATAAATTTACTGGAGAACGTAGCGGTAGGGTTGTTTGACTAGACAATAAAGAAAAACCCTAAAGATAAAGCTAGATGGCTTCAAATGAAATCTAGGCAAGAGGGGACAAGTGTAGGTACTCAGGTTAACCCTAGTACCGGGTCAAATCTAGTTCAACCGGGAATTAACACTGTTACCGGTGGCATTTTATATTACGATCCAAATAAAGATCGTGAAGAATTGGAAAAAATGGTTACTACCCTATAGTTTTCCCTCTAACCCTCACTTTGTGCATTATATTAGAAGAGTTTTTAATCCTACTTATAAAGGATGGCCTCGCACAACCGTAAAGGCTGATATTTATAAATATAAACATGAATATGAACAATATTTGCGCTATTTATTTACTCATATTAATAATCGCATTGCTATTACTACTGATATTGGTAGGAGTGGTAGTGACTGTGACTATCTTACTATTACCACTCATTGGATTGATGAGGAATGGATAATGCAAAACGCATTATTGCTTATAGAATAATTAATTCACGTCACACAGGTAAGTTTATTGCTAAAACAATTGCAGATATTTGTAGATACTTTTGCATTAGAGATAAAATAATGGCATTTTCAATGGATAATTCTTCTAGTAACACTAATTCTATAGGCTTGCTTACAACTACACTAAGTCCTGTATTTAGTAATATTTTCCATGTTAGATGTATTTGTCATATTTACCGTTTAATCGTCGGTAATGATATGAAAATTTTAAATGTTGAAATTGAAAAGGTTAAATTCGCTCTTCATTGGCTTTTTTATTCAAACCGTAGAAGTAGACTTAGAGAATATTTTAAAAAATGTGATGAATTTGGCCTTAGAGAAAGAAAGGTTCCTAAACCTTGTCCGACTAGATGGAATTACTTGTATGAAAGTTTAGTTGTTGCATATGAATATAGAAACCCAATAAACGCAACGTATAATGCTCGTGTTGGTGGTTATGATGATGATGATAATGATGAGCACCTTACAAATCAATATTGGGATAATGTTAAAATTCTTCTATAATTTTTAGAACATTTTCATGTTGCTAAAATGAATTATCTAGGCAATATTATGCTACTATTCTAACTATTTAGTTTATATTTCAGCACTGGCAGATTTATTTACTCATTTTTCAGAGGGTGGGGTAATTTACCAACGTGCTATTGAGGATATGAAAGATAAGTTTAAAAAATATTTTTTTCCTATCCCCCCTCTTTGTGGTGTTACAGCCATGTTAAATCCTACCATGAAATTAGGAGCTCCTCACTATTGGTATACTAAAATTTATAATGCTTTGCCACTTTCACCTGCGGAATTTGCTACACTTAAAGATGAAAAAGCCTCAATTAAATTAAATGCTCAAACAATTTATAATGCCTATCAACTTGCCTTAGATCATGCTAGACCAAATGTTCCAACTCCTACCTCGTCTAGTTCGCAATCATCTAAAAGAACTGCGGGACTAAAAGCACTTATTCTTGGACGGGGTTCATGGGTTCTCAAGGTGATAATATTGGTGATAGTTCACAACTAAATGAGCTTCAAGTTTATTTGTCGCATGGACTTAAATCATAGAATCCCGATGGCACCTTTAATGTTTTGGAATTGTGGAAGGACAAAGAAAAACACTATCCGGTTCTTTCAAGGATGGCTCGAGATATTTTAAGTATTCAAGCTTCAACAGTGGCATCGGAGAGCGCTTTCAGTCAAGCGAGACTTCAAATCGGTGATCATAGAGCGTCTATGAGGGAGAGCTTAGAAAAATCAGTACTCTTCAGAGATTGGATCCGGTCGGAAAGAAGAAATTTTGGACTTGCTGAATCACAACCGGATATAGACGAAGCTTATGAAGAAATGCTAGCGGAACTTGCGGAGGATGCTGCTTCGCCCAGAAGCGGTGATGAACAAGCTTCTTTTCCGCCACCACCAACGGAAATTCCTCCAAACCTTGAAGGATTTATGAAATTTGTTAGAGATAACATGTAGATTAATATGTAACTTGTATTTTGGCACATCTTGATTAGTTTTTTCCCCTTTTAATGGTGGTATTAGCACCTTGTTGTGCTCATTCCATTGGGGGGGAGGAAGACTAAGAAATATATTGCCATTTTTTTAAATGTCGTATTAATAAAAATTATAAGGCATTTCCTTGAATATTTCTTTACAGTTTCTTTGTGTTTAAACTTGAATTACAAGATTTAAGTCACAATTATATAATATAATTTATAATAAATTGCCTTAGATAATATAATATAATTACATAATTTTTTTAAAAAAAATTGCCAACATTTAGAATTTCAAAAACTAGCCATTTATAATTTGGCAATATAGCCGTTTGGCTTTTTAAAAAATAGCCATTTGGCCCCCAAACTTTTTATAATTATACTTTTTCCCTATTCTCAACAATAAATACCCCCTCATTCTTTCATTTTTACTCACAAAATCTCAAACTCAAATTGAAGTTTTCAAGTCTTCACTCATCTCTCATTTCTCAAACTCAAATTCTCAATTCAAGTTAAATCATGCCCGGTGATTCTAGAGTTAGCCCATTTGATCGGGAACACTATAATGTGGTAGAAGAAAATGAAGAATCTTGCACGGTAACGTGCAAGTACTGTGGTCGAGTCTACACTTGGCGTACAAAGTTGGAGTGCACAGGCCCTTTAAGGAGGCATACAATAAAGTATTGTCAAACACGTTCTCCAGACATTGGTATTTAACATTTTAAGTTTATTTCAAACAATTTGTATTATTTTAAAATTATTAGACGTATTATGCTTAATGTTGTAGTTTGTTAGATTAATTTGAAGTATTATTAATTTATTATGCAATGGTAAGTGCAAGTTTGAATATCTCTTTACTATTTTTTTGTGTTTAAATTTGAATTACAAGATTTAAGTCACAAGATTTACAAGAAATTGCCTTAGATAATTTTTTTTTTAAAAAAATAGCCCAGAACACTTAGGCCAGTGGGCCCAGCCTATTTAACCCGGGCCCATATGGGCTTAGGCCCACAGCGGGTCGGTTCCACCCATCAGGACCGTTAGGCCCGAGACCGCTTGAGCCCGACCCGTCTGAGCCCGGGACCGTTTGGCCCGGCTCGTTTGGCCCATTTAGCCCAAGCCCGGCCCAGATTACAACCTTAGGAGATGGCTAAGAACTTGATGTAAAAGTAGTTGAAATTGTTGAGTCATTACTTGTCCTGGTTGTATATTTACATTTCAGATATAGTTGTGTTCTATTTACTTTTCGGGTTATTTTTACAATTTTTTCGTTGTTACTTGTTATTCCTTTCCTTATTGAATTTACTGTATTGTTAGCCAAATTGTGAAACCCTTATGTGAATATCATAATCCGTTGTCCTGTATTTATACTAGTTTAGCTCTTAAACAAGTGGGTGTCTTGACTAGTCCTCGTCACTACTTCACCGAGGTTAGTCTTGATACTTACTGGACACCGCTGTGGTGTGCTCATACTACACTTATGCACATTTTTGTGCAGATTCAATTTTTTGCGTAGCCGACCGATCGATAGTTAGCAGTGCGGTTGCTATTGATGAGACTCATAAACCGCTACAACGTTCGCGGGTTTCGGAGTCACCGTCGTATTTTTGTTCATACACTATTGTACTTATCTATGAATAGTGGTATTTAGGAGTTATAGTGTAAACTTCTGTAAAGCTTATGACTTGTACTACCGAGTTTTGGGAATATGTTCAGTGTATAAAGGATTCGTTTCAGAAAATATTAGATTTTATTTATTATTGTTGTTATTCTATAAATGTTAGGCTTACCTAGTCCTTAAGACTAGGTGCCATCACGATACCCAATGGAGGGGAAATTTGGGTCGTGAAAAGTTGGTATCAGAGCTCTAGGTTCATAGGTGTTACGAGTCATAAGCGAGTTTAGTAGAGTCTTGCAGATTGGTACAGAGATGTTTGTACTTATCTTCGAGAGGCTACAGAACTATTAGGGTAACTTCATTTCCTTCATTCCTATCGTGTATGTTAGATCTTGAATTTTGAAATTTATCATTCCATTCTCTCACAGATGGTGACTACACAAGCTTCGGTCCTTGAGGACGTTACCCCGGAGCAGATGTCTCTAGCAGCGTAAGAAGAGGTCGATGAGGAGCACGTGCCGCAGCTAGGTCACCTACCAGAGCAGCCGTTGAGGAGCCGCCAGTAGTTCCAGTTAGGGGGCAGGTACTAGAGGCGCCTGTTGTTACGCCCAGACTTCAGGAGACCTTGGCACAGTTCCTGAGTATGATTGGTACATTGACTTCAGGAGTGTCACCCCATTCTTCGTACTATTGGTATTGTGGAGACGAGTGTGGTTGCTTTTGTTACATTTCAGCCCAGGGGTACGGCTTATCAGTGGTGGCGGGCATATGAGTTGGGTAGCCCGGCCGAGTCAGCTTCACTTACATGGGGTCAGTTTTGGAGATGTTCTTGAGAGAGTATGTACCTCAGTTCCTCTGATATGCATGGCGCGCGAAGTTTGAACAGCTGCACCAAGGCGCCAGAAATGCACCTACCTTGGTCGCAACAGTTAGAGAGCGTGTTTGTAGATTCATTGAGGGGCTCAGACGCGATATTTGGTTCGGCATGGCTCGTGAGTTAGAGTCGGATGTTTCATTTCAGCAGGTGGTAGGGATTGCTCGCAGAGTTGAGGGCATGTGGGATCGTGAGAGAGATGACATGCGGGACTATGAGAGAGGTGACATGCGGGTGATAACTAGGGATTTTACCTTGTTTTGCACTCTATCTTGCTTAAGTTTTGAATGCAATTGTACACAAAATAGTCCCACATGCTTACGTGTTGTGCTTGTTGCAGGGTTTAGTAAAAAACGATGACAAATAGTCAAAGACCTGCTCAAAAAGGAGTGAAACTTTCACAAGTACCAAGAACAAGTAAAAGCCAAGTTCAATTGACCACCGCGGCCCAAGGTCCACTTTATGCGGTCCGCGGTGGTAAGATTCAGAGAGCTATCCTTCAAGGGAAAATCCATCGCGGACCGCGATCCAATTTATGCGGTCCGCGGTGGAGAGATTCAGACTGGTTATCCAAGGCAAACATCATCGCAGACCACGGTCCATTCTACGCAGACCGCGGTGGAGAGATTAGAAGAACTTGATTCTGAAGACCAAGACCAACGCGGACCGCGGTCCATTTTACGCGGTCCACGGTCAAGGGTTCATAGATCCCAAATGTTGAAGACTAGAAGAACTCTGTAGACCGCGGTCCTTTCTTCGCGGTCCGCGTTGAAGCCACCGCGACCGTGATCCAGTTTATGCGGACCGCGGTGGCCAAGTTCAGAGCCCACGATTGTAAAGCCAAAAAGCCCCACTGCGGCCGCGGTCTATTTTGTGCGGTCCGCGGTGACCCCGCATGGGCATTTTTGTCCGGAATTTTCAACTGAGTATAAATAGTTTCTTTTCTTATTTTTAGGTTAAGCTTGGTATCAGACATATTTTGGGAGTTCGTGGGCATTTTTCTACAACAAGTTTTTGTAGTTTTAGCTAGATTTCAACATTGAATACTTCAATTTTATTTTATAATTCAATTACACGGGTTTTGCTTCATCTATTTCCTTGATTTCTTTATTGATTATGAGTAGCTAAACCCATTAGCTAGGGTTGTGGCTCAACCCTAGTGTAAGTATTTGATGGGTTCTTTAAATTAGAGCTTAGATGTTTATGGGTGATGGATATTTGGGTTGATTTGTGGTTTTCTTGTTAAAATTAGTGGTTGCCAACACTAATTGGTGTTCAATTGACTTGGGTCCTTCTTGAGAAAGAGGACTTGAGTCCAGAAAATCAACCCAACATGGAATTGGGACGAAATCATGAGAATTGATAGTCCCAATTAACGGGTTAAACCTCGAGAGAGTAAAACCCTACTTGAACCTATATTGCATGTGCAAATTTGGCACCCAATTGACCTTGAGAAAGGCAATTAGGGCATATCCACTCAAACTACCGAGAGGTATAGAGTGGGTAGCTTTGACGCATTGGTTATATCATAATTACCCGAATAACATCTTTGCCTTAGATATTAGAATCCGTTATTTACTCGGCAGGGTGAAAGTCACACCCCTAGTGCCTTTATCAAATTAGAAAACAACCCAAAAAGACATTCGTTAGTTAATTAGTAAATTACTATTAGTGTAAAACGTAGTATAATTTTCAAACCAACAAGTATTAAAAGTGTAATTAAGAGCATGAACCACTACTATATTACCTAGAAACTCAACTCCCACAATCATAACTCCCTGTGGGTTCGATCCCGATCTCTCGGGTAAAAGCTGCTCCGACCCTCATCTTGCTACTTTATAGTAGTATAGGTGAGAGCCGATCAGCGGGGCTATGAGAGGGAGGACAGACGAGTCTAGGAGAGAGAGAGAGAGAGCAGAGAGTCAAGGAGGCCTCGTAGGTCGGAGAGATTTGTGGTCCATATTTTGGAGGAAGGGTGCGACATGGTAGAGGTTTTGTGGGCCAGCCAGTTTAGTTTGCACTTCTGGCTTCGCACAGTGTTTCAGGTGCTCATGTGTCTCAGAGTACTTGTACTACACAGTTTCCACAGCCACGTCAGTAGAGAGGTTGTTTTGAGTGTGGAGATATCAGTCACAGGGTGAGAGATTGTCCAGGCTTCGGGCAGGTGTGTCATAACAGGGTATTCAGGCGAGTATAAGGCACCCAAGAGAGGGAGGCCTGACCCGTTGATGTGTTTCATATAGTAGGATGGAGGCCGTTGTGCCAGATATTATCACACAGGTATATTTTTATTTGTTACAGAGGGGCACCATTTGCATTTCGTTATGGTTCTCCTTGTCGGGACGAGTTCCCTTATTTATTGTTTCTATTATGGGTGATTTTCTTGATGTGCACTCTATTTTCGTGTTTTCTCATATTGGGAGATTCTATGAGTGGTAGCCCGTGTCTATAGTTGTTTTTATTAATCATTAGGAGTGGTGAGACTATAAGTGATTCCTTGTTTTTCAACATGGTAGGCTTGATGTGATTTTTTTGAGTATTTTGGTTACGAGCTGTGATTTGATACTCTACCGGTGTGAGAGTTCAGTGAGTGTTGTGATTTCATTAGCAGAGCTGAGTTAGTGGAATATTTCAATTGGTAATATATATATATATATATATATATATATATATTCGACCCGTGATTTAGAGTTGAGGGCGAGACCCTCGTGATTTCGTGTGTTTTGATGTGTTCGAACCGGGATGTGTACCGCGATAGAAGTTGTATCAGTATGGGATCCTTGTGATTAGTTCATGTGCTTACTTAATTCCTTGTTATATTGTTTTGTTGGTTAGTATTGATACAGAGTTGTGACTGTCGGGCTTGTTTGATAGTTTCCTTATGTGTTTCTCTTTTCATATTCAGTCATTTTCGTTATGTGCTTCTTGAGATTTAGCTTGCGGGGTGTGTGCTCGGTGGTGTTATTTGTGTCTTGGTGATTAAGGTGTCTAATTATGAGGTCTTAGTGTTTCTTGCATTATTATCAGTGTTATGGAGGTTTGAAATAGAGTTCTATCGGATATGAGGCTAATTGCAAGTGCTGGGTTGATTTCGGGCAGCTATTGTGATCAGAGGTGTTATTATGGGCCTATGTGTTATGTGTTATATTGTGTGTTCATACCTTGTGGGTGTAGGCATGAGTTGATGTAGCTGGCTGAGACTGATACCGGATATGGATTTAGAATCGGGCCTTTTTGAAATGAATAGAAGGTGAGAAACTGAGGTATGAGGCTTATCGGTGTTGGTACAAAGACTAAATTACAGTTGAGATGGTGTCGTCAGGCTTATGTATAATGCGGTGATGTGGGATCACCTGCGAGTGTATGTTGGTAGTGTGCATTAAGTGATTTGAGGACTTCGTGGCGGATCTTGGTACGTTGAAGGACAAACGTTTGTTTTAAGAGGGGGAGAATGTAACGACCCGACCGGTCATTTTGAGAATTTAAGGTCAATTCGGTGGCGTAAGGCCTTGAGCAGCTTCATATTATGTATATAGACTTGCGTGCATGGTTGAATTCAGTTACCGGATGATTCTGTGTCAAATTAGAAGAAATGATTTATTTTTGGAAGCTTAAGCGGTGATAATTTGACCAGAATTTGACTTTGGTGTAAACGACTCCAGAATAAGTTTTGGATGATGTCAGCAGATTTGTATGGTGATTTTGGACTTAGGCGTGCTTCCATATTTGGATTTGGAGGCTCGTAGAGTAAATTGAGGCAATTCGGCGAAGGTTGGAAAATTTGAAGTTTGGAAAATGGAGGAGTGATATCGGGGTCGGAATGCGATTTCGAGAGTTGGAACATGTCACGACCCAAACCGGAGGGCCGGGACGGGCACCTGATACCTTACTCAATCGAGTACCAATATAACATATCTTTCTTATCATACTATCATGGGTAAATGGGCCAAAAGGGCCGTCATGAGATGACAAGAATAAAATATAAGTGCATACTAGACATAGGATGACCCAACATTATATAGAAACTTATACATGTGACATATGAGCCTATAAAGCTGACACGATCATTTGTAAACTCAAAACATAGGCCAACAAGTCCATACAAGTATCCATATACCTGACATTTGTCTACAAGCCTCTAAGAGTACATAAACATCAAAAAGGTCGAGACATGGCCCCGCCATACCAGTCAATGCATTTCCCAATCATACTGACCAAATAGGCAACTCCGGAGCAAGTGGAGTGCAGAAACACCTTTCGCTAAGCTGATAGCCTAATAGGAGGACTGCCAACCTGTCTATCGGGACCTGCGGGCATGAAACACAGCGTCCCCAAGCAAAAGGAACGTCAGTACGAATAAAGCACTGAGTATGTAAGGCAGAAAAGCATAACTAAGAGCAATAATGTAAAGAGAGATGTATGAGATACAACCTGTAGCATCTGAGTGCCTCTGAGAGATAGTGACATGAAATGCGTGATACATATATATACATAATCTTTTAAAAACATCCTCCTTTGTGGGCATCATCATCATCATATCATACCCGACCTCGAAGTGGACTCGGTAAAAACATACCCGACCATCATAAGGCTCGGTAGAATCGTACCCGGCCACGTGGAGCTCGGTAAACCCAACTGATCAGTGGTTGCACAATAGATGTCATACCCGGCCGAATATAGCGCGGATCAGTAGAGTAAACTAGATACTATGTATAATGCATGCTGAACTCATGGAATCACGCTCTAAACCTTTCGGAGTGACGTAAGGTAGTTGCACCTTCGATTAACATTATGGACATCATACCATCAATATGAACTTCCTTAGGACTCAAGGATCATACATACTTTCTTGGAATAACTTTGTAAGGAAAGAACAACATGGACAACCTTAGTTGCTAGGAGTAGATTCATTATGAAATAACATACCGCTTACGTTCGTTTCACTTTAGATCATGCCAAAAGAATGAAGGAAGTGCCTTAACATACCTTTTACAATCTTTCCACTCACCAAGTTGAACTCGCCTCTTCGCACCTTAATCTACAACAAGATAATAATACTATCATTAAGTTATGAAAGGTACAACTATCACACAACGAGCGACAAGCTTATTTTGTATAAAAACGGGCAGCATCTCCCCTATTATCCTTACTTCCCCAAAATTCAAGATAGAACCAACAACACAAGAACAAAACAAAAACAACATATATACATTATTTTCCAGCCTTATATACACCACAAAATACTACAAAACATCCCAACACACCACAATCTCTTCATACACAAAACAATCACCGTAGTAGTGTCAAACGACCCGGAAATGTTACGACGAACGACCAGACCACCACCCTAAATCTATATGGTGTTTCTAAACACCCTTAATCCTCCAAAACTCCACAAAACACTAGTAAAATACGCAGCCCAATAGTAACACAAAAGAGTCCACATAACAGTCCGCTACAAGTCAAATAACTCGAACTCACGGCTTCCGATCACTGTCCCGTGAGTTATAACTATTTGGAAACACATTTATCAACCTTCCTTGATATTTAAACACTTAAATACAGATATTACACGTTTCTTAACTATGAACTACCTTCCAAAACTCTAACTACAAAGAAAAAAGAGAGGCAGTATAATGACACTTACGTCGTAGGGATCGTTTTGATGTTATCGCTTCTCGATTTCATGCCCGGGATGATAATCTTCTTTGAAACCCTAGAAGAGAGCTTAAGTATATATTTATGGGTGTTCTCTGGTCGTGTTATGCTGAAAAATGAAGAGAAAGCCGACCTAAGACTTAAATATATCAACTTTGGAAAAGTCAAAGAGGTGCTAGCTTGGCACCCTAGCAATGGACCATCTTCCGATGCTTATATCTTTTTATACGAATGTCGTATGAACGAATGATTAATAGAATTAGAAACTAAATTATAAGACCTTCAATTTGGTATATAATATGTCCCAATAAAACCTCATATAACACACAAAATGTATTGCTCAAAAAGCTTTAGTGAACCACCTACTTGTCACTTATGATGTCTGCGCAGTCTCGCAAAATTGAAAATGTCTCTCTACTAATATGTCGTATCGATGAACGGTTTAATGAGTTGGAAACTATACTCATAGATCTTCAATTTGGTTGGTAGATCATACAATAATTCCAAGTATATTGGGAGAAAATCTCAGTTACATTTGACCTAACTTTCAGCACATTATGAATGTAATTTGTGAAGACCTTTGCCAACTTTTGTTTCAAAACTTGCTTGACTTCAAAACGTAGCACACAGACATTATACGACAAACATAAATCATAGCATAACCTCCTTATCATGTAATGAACCATAATCTCACCCTAAAGTACATGTTATAACATTCCAAACTCGTCTACTTTCGACGAAACTTATTTTCTTCAATTGGTTTAGCTTCTAAGCTTTCCAACCCTCTTGGTACTCATTATTCATGATCTTAAATATTTGTAACCTCCAAGGTAACAGTATTAAATTACTTTATATGATTCCAAATATAATCTTATTTCTGAGCTTACATCAATTGACTTACGACGTACTCTCACGTATGAAAACATGGGGTGTAACAAAACAACTCAGTGATGTCAATTGGGACTTGTCTACAAAATTTGGAGTTATTACGGGAAGGATTGGTAGGTTTCGGCACGAGTCTTTTGGAGTTGGAAGATTTGAAAGTTCATAAGCTCGATTCATGGTGCGATTTGTAGTTTCATCATGGTTTAATGTGATTTGAGACCTCGAACGGGTCCGTGTTAGGGGATAGAACTTGTTGGTGCCTTTCGTTGAGTTTTCGGAGGACTAGGGTGTGTTTCACGTGAGTTTTGAGCAAGTACGGGCATTTTCGAAACTCTGGCATGGTTCTAGTACTTAATGTTTGCGGACCGCGGAAATTTCGCGGTCCTTGGCTTAATTTTCGCGGACAGCACTTTTTTGGCCGCGTCCGCGCTTTCGGGGGTTTCTGCAGATCCGCTGTCCGACTTCGGAAGCCTATATCTTTTTATCTACAAGGAATTTAGAGATGATTCACAAACAAAAGTCTTATCCCTTCGTGTCTAGTTTCAAAAAAGCTAAAGAAATCATCATTTGAACATATGTAGAGAAAGTTATGGCCAAAATACTAAAGCCTGTCAGTGCAGCCGCACCATTTTTTCGCGACTGCAGGAGCCTCGGGGGGGGGG
>ML250119.1:14048-29255 GCA_005239495.1 Nicotiana undulata | reverse complement strand
GGGGCGCCTGGAATTTTGCGGACCGCGCAGTGGGAGTCCAGGGGTGCACTATATAAACGGGGTTTAGTCATTATTTCACCTTTTGGACCTAGGGATTTCGGTTTATGGCGAGTTTTCGTGGGTTTTTCAAGAAATTCATCGGGGTAAGTGATTCTAACTCAAATTTGGTTAATATTCATGAATATATCCATGATTTTATCATTTTATTAGTACTTTGAGTTGGAAATTTGGGGGAAATTATAGAAACTTCATAGAATGAATTTTTGGGGATTTGAGTGTCGATTCGAAGTCGGATTTGAGTGAAACTGGTATGGTTGGACTCGTGAGTGAATGAATGTTCGTAATTTGTGAGTTTGGCTTTTTGGGAATTTTTCCTATTTCTTGCCTTAGCTTCTAATCATTAGCTAAAGTAGTTACTTGTAGTTATACTTACATTATGCAATTGATTTTCTTAGATTTGGGCCATTCAGAGTTGGATACTCGTGGCAAGAGCGTGATTTTGGATTGATTTGAGCGGTTCAATGTAACTATCTTGCCTAACTTTGTGTGGGGGAACTACTCCCTAGGATTTGAGTCTTCTATGTTGATTGTAGTCCGTGTACGTGAGGTGACGAGTGCGTGCTCTGACTTATTTGTTGGGAGTTAGCATTCTTAGGTCCTTGTATTCACCGTATATGAAGTTGTTCCCGATAGGTTTGAGTTCCTATTTGCTAATTTCATCTCTAACTGCTTAAATTAGGATTACTTGCTTTTGGATTCTCTCTTATTGCCTATTTGACTCCTAATTGACTTAACTGAAGATTTTATTCAATAACTGAAGATTTTATCCCTCTTACTGTCATGCCATGTCTTCATAACTACTTATCTCTATTTGTAATTATCATCATCTCATCCTATAATTGTTGGTCTTAATTGAGGTTATGGTTATTTTTCCACTCCTTGTCCTTTAGTGAAATCCCAACTTTAAAGGAAGTCTAGATATCCTATACCTTAGTTGACTTGCCCTTACATAGAGTTATCAGATTCGTATTAGTTCTTGTTGTTGAACCGTGCATTTGGGTACGACTGTTACATGATATTTTCTTCCTTGCTGAACTTTTCTTATTATGCCTGGATTTCATTATTGTGCTCATTCCTTGTGAACCAGCCTCGCCTTTCTTGTGATCGAAGGTTCTTGAGTTGATGTATTTACCGTATCTTGTACCATTGCCATTGTTGTTGTTGTACTTGTTATGGTGATGCACGAGGTTTCTTCCATGCGGTTGTTGATATGGGGATTCGCACGAGGTTTCTGCCGTGCCGTGTATTCTATTGATATTGCACATGCGGCGTGACAAAGTGGTATATATATATATATATATATGTGTGTGTGTGTGTGTGTGTGTGTGTGTGTGTGTGTGGTATGCACATGTGGCGAGACAAGGTGGGAATATTGTTGTGCGTGTGTGGCGAGACAAGGTGGGCTACGTCAGGGATTGTTTGTGATACTTGTGTTGTCCTGGGGGCATTCTTTGTTGTTGACATTGTGTAATGGTACACTTACTGTGTGAGTTATTTTGTGTGGAAATCGTGAGAAAACAATGTACGTGTTGTCCCTTTTCTTTCCTTATGCTTTTTGGATGTTGAATCATGTTAGGACACCTGCACAAGCATATACGAAGTTAAGCACTATTATCGAGGATTCCTTGTTGTTGTCGAGTATAGATACTCTTGTTTTACTTACCATATATGTGGGAATGACCGCAATTGGCATGTGAGTCGTCCGTGCAGTTATTACTTGAAATGAGGGCACAAGATGTCGATGTTAGGGTTAAGATACTGGGACCCGTGAGTGGTGATTTGTCCGAGGCTCGGTACCTCGTGGAGATGACTAAGAACTTGATGTAAAAGTAGTTGAAATTGTTGAGTCATTACTTTTCATGGTTGTATATTTACATTACGGATTTAGTTGTGTTCCATTTACTCGTTTGTGTTATTTTTACGATTTTTCCGCTGTTACTTTTTGTTCCTTTCCTTATTGAATTTACTGTATAGTTAGCCATATTGTGAAACCCTTATGTAAATATCATAATCCGTTGTCCTGTATTTATACTAGTTCAGCTCTTAGACCAGTGGGTGTCTTGACTAGTCCCCATCACTACTTCACCGAGGTTAGTCTTGATACTAACTGGGCACCGCTGTGGTGTGCTCATACTACAGTTTTGCACATTTTTGTACAGATTCCAGATTTTTTGCGTAGCCGGCCGATCGATAGTTATAAACGCGGTTGCTATTGTGGAGACTCAAGGTATAACCACTACAGCGTTTGCGGGTTTCAGAGTCACTGTTATGTTTTAGTTCATACATTGTTGTACTTATTTTTGAACAGTGGTATTTTGGAGTTATAGTGTAAACTTCTGTAAAGCTTATGACTTGTACTACCGGGTTTTTGGGAATATGTTCATTGTATAAAGAATTCTTTTCAGAGAGTATTAGATTTTATTTATTATTGTTGTTATTCCATAAATGTTAGGCTTACCTAATCCTTAAGACTAGGTGCCATCATGATACCCAACAAAGGGGAAATTTGGGTCGTGACATTGAAACAATGAAAGCGGTTGTTATCTCTTACTATAATTTCTCTACCAGTAATTCCCGATATGAACTTTATTTCACATGGAAATCCACACAAACCCTCAGATTTTTTGTTATCCTTATAGGGACTCCAGGAGGGATAACAATGAGACCAAATGCAAGTGCAATCTTCTCACTATGGTACCAAACTGTAACAACCCGACCGGTAATTTTGAGCTATAGCGTTTAGCGGTATAAGGCCATGAGAAACTTCATTTCAGGTATTATGACTTATATGGGCGGTCAGAATTTAATTTCGGGATGTTCAGAGTTAATTTGGAAAGAAACATTCTCATTTCGGAAGCTTTAAGTTGACAAATTGACTAAGGAGTGGTTTCTGAGTAAACGACCTCAGAATCAGGGTTTGAAGGTTCCAGCAGGTTCGTATGATGATTTCAGACTTGGGCATATATTCGGATCGGGTTTTGGATGACCCAGGAGCGTTTCAGCGCATATTGTAGAAGTTAGCATTTTAGAAGAAATTTCATAAGTCTGGGTTGAAGTGCATTTCAGTGATATCGATGTACGTTTGGGATTCTGAGTTTGGGAATATCTCCTTATGGTGATTCTGGAGTTAGCAGCGCGATCGGAAGTGAATTCGGAGGTCTGTAGGTCATATTGAAGTCATTTGGCTAAAGATAGAAATTTGAAGGTTTTTTCGAAATCCGACCGAAAGTGAAAATTTTGATATCGGGGTCGGAATGCGATTCCGAAAGTTGGAGTAGGTCTGTAATGTTGAATGTGACTTGTGTGCAAAATTTGGGGTCAATCAGACATGATTTGATAGGTTTCGGTATCAGATGTAGAAGTTTGAAATTTCAAAGTTCATAAAGCTTGAATTGGAGAGCGATTTGCGGTTTCGGCGTTGTTTGATGTGATTTGAAGCCTCGAGCAGGTCCGTGGGATGTTATGTGACTGAGTCGTGTGATTGGACGGGGTCCTGGGGGCCTCGGGTGTGTTTCGGGGTAATTTCAGATCATTTTTCCCTGTTTTGCTGCTGCTGTTTTCTGGTACCACTGGTGTGCATCACGATCGCGGTCGTTGGTACGCGATCGTGAAGAGGAAATTTGGAGGGCTTTTGGGTTGGCTTATGCGAATGCGGTGAAGGGAGTGCCAACGCGGAGGCCTGGTCTGAGACAACTATGCGAACGCGGGGCTTGGTATGCGAAAGAATGAACCTGGGATCTGGGCCAAGGGCCGTTTGGCCTATGCGAACGCGGGGAGGGGACCGCGAACACGGAGTGTTGGCTCGAGGAAGCTATGCGAACGCGTTCGGAGGTATGCGAACGCAAAGAGTAAAATTGTGGGCCTGAGTTCTGGGCTTCGCGAACGCGGGGGCACAGACGCGTTCGCGATGAAGGCCGTTTCTGGGCAGTGAAGTATTTTAAAACGGGTTTTGGCCATTTCTTCTCACTTTTCTCTTGTTTGGGCAATTTTTGGAGAGCTTCAAGTGGGGATTTTCGTCATCTATGTCAAGGTAAGTTGTTTCTACTCATTCCAAGTTAAATACAAGGTTTATACATGGATTTGAACGTGAAGATTTGTTGAAAAGTTGGGGATTTTGAAGAAAAACCTAGAATTTGCATTCTTGGATTTTGACCACGAATTTGGGCATGAAAGTGAGAGTTAATTATATATTTGAATTCGTGATGCTATGGGTAATCTTTATCTTCGAAAAATTTAGGATTCCGGGCACGTGGGTCCGAGGGAAATTTTATCAAATTTCCGATTGGAGTTAGGAATTTATATGAACTAAATGGTTATGCGTATTAGATTATATTTTCATTGGTTTGCCCATTATTTGAATAGTTTTGGGGCGTTGTGCACCAATTTGAGTCGTCGGAAGGGCTTTGAGGCCGGTACAAATCTTCGTAGCGAGGTAAGTCTCCTTTCTAACCTTGTGAGGGGGAATTGTCCCATAGGTGAACTAATTGAATATGTGCTACTATTTGTGGGGGCTACGTACGCACGAGGTGACGGGAGTCCGTGCGTAGCTACTATTATGCTTGTGTCTGGGTAGTCTAGGATCCACTAGCATTCTTTACTTGTTGTACTTGTAATTTTATGATAAAATTGGACTGTCTAATATCATCGAATTAGTAAATGAATACTTAGGTAGGTTAAACTTCATTATCTTAATCATCTAAAAAGAGAATTTATCTTTTCCTTGGTTAAATATTTCTTGATGAATTCCTCATGTATTATTTGAATGTGTGTATCTACATGGGGACCCGAGTCGCAAGTATGATTCGCGAGCGGGGTAACTCTATTATTTATATGTGACCCGAGTCGCAGGATAATTCGCGAGCGGGATAATAGATGCATCTATGGTTCGAGTCGTTCGACCCTTCGACAGTGCACATTTTCTTATTGTTGGTTCGGGCCGTTCGACCCTCGCCATTGCTTGCGCATGATATTTGCTGCGTATTTTTCTGTGATTTTAACTGTTTACTGGCCTGGAACTAGAAATTGTCAACTGAAATGACGAATACTTAAATTTGTGAATAGGGAAGAAGTTGTTATTTCCTATCACTATGTGTTAATTACCTATTATATCCATGCTTAGTGTCACCCTTGATTTTTATTAAATTGACCCTAGCAAGTGTCATATTCGACCTCTCGTCACTACCTCTTCGAGGTTAGGCGGGATACTTACTGAGTACACGTTGTTTTCGTACTCATGCTACACTTGCTGCGCATTTTTATTGCACAGGTACATTCATAGCTAGTGGCACTGCTTGACGTAGTGATGTGGCTGACCTGGAGACTTAGACGAGCTGCACCATCCCGAGACGACCCGCAGCCGACAGAGTCTCCCTCGAATGTATTGTATTGTACTTTATATTCCTTGTCCAGTTTGTACTCCGGACAGACATTGTATTACATGTATACTTCTTTCTTAGATATTTGCTCATGCACTTGTGACACCGGGTACTGGCATGAGTTTGGGCTGTATTTTATTAAGTGGATTGTTAAACCATCGTTACTTACTTAACGAATTTTTATTCACTTATTATGTAATGAAATGAAAGGTAACAAAATTTCAAACGCTAAAATAGGAATTTAATTTAACTATTTTGTGTTGGCTTGCCCGATATTGGTGTCCGGCGCCATCACGACCTAATGGATTTTGGATCGTGACACAAACTTCTGATTCCTTTTCTTCTTCCTCTAAGTCATACAGAGCAAAGTTCGTGAAAGCAGTATAACCTGCTGCTTTCAAATCTCTCTTTAACTTGGCCAGCATTGCTTGAATCTCTGGGTATCTCTCACGAATTGTATCATTTGCTTGGAAATATGGACAGAATTCTTTACAGATAACCAACTGAATCCGGCCCCTTTCTTGATGCCGACATCCTTCATCTCCTTCCTGACGAGATTTTCCTCCTCCCACCTGCAGTTACCTCTTATGATAAATAGGTATTGGAGAAAGCCAAGTTTATACTCCAAGCCAAAGTTAGTAGTATAATATTATTGATGAAAATGTGTAAATACTTTGGGTTCCCAGAATAGAAAGAGTGTCATATAAATGAGGATAGAGGAAGAGATATTTCCTGAATCCAGCTGTAGTAGCAACACAGATGAACTTTATTGATCCTTCAAGGGGTTAACGGGTTAGGACTTAAATGTAAGCCTTAACAGTAAAATTTCTTGCAATGTTGCAATGACAAAGTTGAATATGGATTAACAGGCCCTCTATTCTCCTAGGATAGCTTCACAGTTGCATGACAAGATAACAAGAACATAGATGGCCGAAAACAGAACAAACCAACAACACACTGTGGAGCTAAGTTGCTCGGACTCTTCGATTTTGGTGACGTCCCCGTCCGGATACGGGACGGATACCGATACCGGGACGGGATACGTTCCGGATACGGTCAACCGACTTCGGACACTTTGACCGGAGTCCATCGACAAATTTGGGAGAAAAATTGAGATTTTGATTTCTCAAAATAAAAAATAAAACAGATTTAGAACAATGAAAAAATAATGTCCATCATGGAGAATGAAAGATTGTGTTGTACAATATTCATGTAAGTTTTTCATGGAATATCTCTCATACAATATTTTTATAGCTCTATTTTGTATTAGCCGAATCACCGCACCCGTATCCATATCAGGATCCGCACCCCAGAATCTTAAAATTTAGATTTTGCCGAATCCGATACTCGGATCCGTCCCCGCATCAGATACCCGCACCCGAGTCCGAGCAACTTAGCTGTGGAGAAGCTTCGAATGTTTGTTTCCATACACATATTAAGTTAGTAAAAAAAGGACACAGATTGCGATTTGGTGAACGTTTTGCATGCAATAAGATGATCAAGAACTATCTTAGTGAAACAAAGAACTAAATGTCACCTTTCAGCAGCTGCAAACAAATTTGAAAGAATAACATGGTTTCCAGAGTCCTTTGGATCAAGTTGAAACAAATTGTCAGCTGCAACCTTCCCTAGTTCAAGTTTTCCATAAACTCTACAAGCCCCTAAAAGAGCCCCCCATACTGAACTCGTACACACGCTCTACCAAACCAGCCCTTGCAAGCATATCCACTACACATGCATAATGCTCTGGCCCTGGTTGAATCCCATACTTTTTCCTCATAGCTTCAAAGATATCCATGCCTATTTTAACAGCTCCAGCCCTACTATAAGTTGTCAATACACAAGCTAATGTCACATAATTAGGCACCACGTCATGGCTTTCACTTGTCATCTCAAACAAATTCAATGCCATGTCCGCGTACCCTTGATGAGCATAACCACCCATTAGTGCATTCCAAGTTATCAAATTCCTCTCAGGCATTTCATAAAACGCGCTCTCACGATCTTCTATGTTACCACATTTCCCATACATGTCAACAAGTGCACTGCCAACAAATACGTTACTGCAAGACCATGAATAGACCTCCCCAGCTCAAGCACTGACATTCCTGCACAAGCACTAAGCGCACTTGAAATCATAAATTCAGTTGGCTTAATATCTTCCTTCCTTGCCTTAAGGAATACCATAAAAGCCTTCTCCCATATATCGTTCTGTTCATACACCGCCAACATGGTGCACCATGATACACCATTTCGCTCATTTATCTCATGGAAAACCAGCTCCGAATACTTCACCCCGTGACATTTGCCATAAAAATCAATCAATCCATTCAGAACAGAGATATCCGATCGAAATCCAAGCCGAATCACATAACCATGCAACTGCCGCCCAAGCTTCAAGGACAAACCATCCGAGCAAGCATTCAAAAACACACAAAAAGTAATCGGGTTTGGTGGCTCTTCGCCCACTCGCAAGAGCTCAACAAATTTTAAAGAAGCATCATAACACGTCCCATCAAGCACGCAATAGGAAATACACGCATTCCACGTGGCGATGTTCTTCTGCGGCATTTCATCAAACATCTTTTGCGCATATTCCCCTAGACCCGTTTTACCGTACATGTCAAATGCGCTACACCCAACAAAAACATCCTCAATCAAGCTAGTTTTCAATACCAGCGCATGAAGCTGTTGACCAGTAACGGGGGAATGCAAAAACGCAGAAGCTTTAAAAAGGCAAAGGAAAGAGAAGTCATTGGGTTGAACACACTCACGGCGCATGTTAGAGAAATGTAACAGCGCGGAGGTAAAATGACCACTTTGGACGGAGCCGGCAATGAGAGTGGTCCAGGTAACAACAGAAGGGTAACGAGTCGGAGTAAGTGAAAAGAGGAGTTGAGCTGAGTCGGGTGAGTCGAGTTTCGAGTAGAGGTTGATGAGATGGTTGGAGAGGAAAGGTGGAAAAGGAGGTTCAAGAGTTCTGATTATATGGGCATGAACTGCTCGCCCAAGAAGAAGGGATTGAGTTGATACGGCTGATTCAATCAGCGATCCAAGAGCGTTGGCGCTCAGGAAGGGCATGGAGTTTTTCCTTGCGTATCCTATATTCGTACATAAAAATTTAAAAAAATTACATAAATATACTAAAAATATGTCAAGATATAATATAGAAAATAAGTAAATAAAAAGTGTAATATGCTGAAAATAATGAATGCTAATCATATTTAGGTAACCATAAGAAGATAGTAAAATCTGAAAATCCTAATCACATTTTAATAATAAGAAGTTTAAATACTATGTTTGTTTTGGTTGTTACTCAAATTTTATTGTATCGTATCGTTAAATCCGTCGTTACGTAACGACGAAATGTGCAACATGATGCACCGATCGATTTGGTGTGGTTGTGTCGTCATCTTGTCTTTTTCTCTCATCTCACACTTCATTATTA
This sequence comes from Nicotiana undulata, assembly GCA_005239495.1. NCBI lineage: Eukaryota > Viridiplantae > Streptophyta > Magnoliopsida > Solanales > Solanaceae > Nicotiana > Nicotiana undulata. Next base: position 20,372 of record ML250119.1, on the reverse strand, counting down.
TTAAATAAATTTATTTTATCATTTACCCTACCTTTTTATATAATAAATTTACCCCGTATCATAAGTTTTCTTTATAATATTGCATGTTTATTCTTCATATTGCTGGTGTGCGATGAAACAACAACAAACAATACAAATCTATCCAAATATTGTATTAATCAAACGGTACAGTACAATACAATACAATACGATATATTATGAAACGATGTGTAACAACCATCCAAACAAGTTGTTAGGGCGATAACGCACACCACAAATACGATAAGAAGCATCCCCGAGGAACATCACATGTATGATAACATCGAACAACAAATTTAAAATTTTACTGTTGGTAGTAACTGGAAAAGAAAAAACAAAAGTTATATTTTTTAATATAATGTATAATTATTTATCATCCAATGTAATGTGATTGAATATAATATCTTGCACTCGTGAATGGAGGATACCATTAGACCTACCGTTAAGACGGCAGACACACAAACATAATAATCTAGTTCATTTGTAAAAAGTATTATTGCATGACCCAATGAACCTCTCCACTCCAACCTCGGCAACCCCGGCATAGACAACATCGCGGTCTTAGGGTGATAATCAAGAATAGCATGATATGGTGACAACCAATCAATACCTATAGTCACATCAAAATCTACCATATTGACTAACCGAAGGTCAACCCTAGTCTCATAGCTCCCAATAGTGACCAAACAAGAACGATAGACTCGGTCTACCACAATAGGATCCCCAACGGGCGTAGACACCTAAACAACGTACTCAAAGAATCATGAGACATATCCAAATATGAAGCATAATAGGATGACACATACAAATAAGTGAAACCCTGGTCAAATAAAACTATTGCATCACTATGACAGATCAAAAAAATACATGTGATGATAACATCTGATGCAACAACCTTAGTTCTACTAAGGAAATCATAATAACAATCTTGGTCTTCCTCTCTAGGACGTCCTCTACCCGCCTGTTCTCCACCCCTAACTGGTTGTGCAGGTGGAATAGCAGCTGGAGCAGAAACCATAGCCTAATTACCCTATGGAGGTCCTCCCCTCCGAAACTTTGGATAATATCTCACCATATCCCTAGTATCACCACACTCGAAAATAACCTCTTTGCGGGCGCGGCTGCTGGTACTTAGTCTGACACGGACGACTAAAATAACCGTTGTAGGAACTTCGTGCAGAAGGTGCATTGGAAGATGGTTGTCCAAAATGACTACTATGTGGTCCCTGAATAGTGGGAGCACTGCGAGTAACCTAAATTGCAGAATGAAAAATAAAGCCTCTGCCATGACGAGCTGAAATTAAAGAGCACAACTACTAAACCCTCCAAAATCTCGAGGCCTCTTGGCCTCCCTATCCCCTCTCTCCTGGTTGCGGATACGCTGCAACCTCCTAGCGATCTTCATAACCTGTTGCAATGGAGTATCTGTCTCCAACTCCGGTGCCATACCCTATCTGAGACCATAACCGAGTCCCTCAATAAATCTGCAGACTCTCTCTAATAGTGGAAACCAAAGCAGATGCATAATAAGATAACTTAGTAAACCTCATAGCATACTCGGACACAGTCATAGTCCCTTGGCACAACTGCTCAAACTCGGTGCGCAACGCATCCTAGAGGGTCTTTGGGACGAACTCTCTTAAGAAGATATCAGTGGATTGAGCCCAAGTAAGTGGCGTTGTGCTAGCTAGCCTACTCTCCTCATAAGCTTGCCACCATCTATATGCCGGCCCCGTCAGTTCGAAAGAATTAAGGCCGACCCCACTCAACTCCACTCTTCCCATAGTGCGCAGAATATGATGACATTGGTTTAGAAAACCATATGCATCCCCAAAAGCTGCACCACTGAAAGTAGGAGGATGATACTTCTTGAACCTCTCTAACCTCTTTTGCTTCTCCTATGAGGACATTGGCACACCCGAAGGCTGATCAATATGAGCCTGCTTCCCTGGAGTACGGGTGGCGGGAGTCTAAGATCCTCCCCCAGCCTGAGAAGTAGCAGGTGCAACTGGGATCAATCCCGCCTGAGACAAGGTACCAAACATGCTCAGGAAGTGCGCTAGAGTCTCCTGATGTCGAAGGGTAGCAACAGGCGCCTTAGGTTCTTTCTCCCCAATCAGAGCTACTGGTGGCTCCTCAATTGTGGCCGTAACATAGCCCCTCCCTACAGCACGTGCTCCGCCTCTACCTCGACCCCTGCCTATAAGGCCCTGTAAAAGTTTTCCTAAAAATCGGGATTTTCGTGATGCCGAGGTAGGCGTAGAGGTTGATAGTTGTAGAAATTCTTCACGGCGAGCTTGGATTGAACAATGCGCTGGGGAGTTGAAGGAAATATTTTTGCAGAAGTAGGCATTTCTGTGGCCATTATGCGGCCACATAATCGCTCTACAGGCCGCAGAGTGAAACAACCTTTTTGGCCAATTTTTGAGGTCAATTTCGCGGCCAATTATGCGACCGTATAACCGTTTCGCGGGTCGCACTATGATCTCATACCATCCTTGGAATTTTGCGAAGGGAGATTCTGTGGCACATTATGCGACCGCATAATAGGTCTGCGGGTCGCATAACAGCTGCTAAGCGAAGCAAACCAACACAGTTCCCAAGGCTATTTTTTGCGGCTCACTTTGCGGACCGCAGAATGCTGTCGCATATGCGACCGCAAAATCTATTTTGGAGCTTCATTTTTTGGGGTTTTAAACCCCACCCTATTCCGTTAAACACATACCTTATACCCTTTTGAGCTTATTTCTGATATCTTTAGAGCGAGAGGGAGAGTCCTAGAGGGAGAAAATGATCTTCATATAAAATTTCTCTTCAATTCTTGCTTAAAACTTGAAGATTATCAAGAGAGGCACACTAGGTCTTCTTCCTAAGAGGTAAGATTCTATCACCCAAACTCTTAATTTCAATTTGTAACTAGAATGGGCCATTAGTAAGGTAGTTCATAGAGATGTGAGTGCTTACCTTGCATGCATGTATACTTAAGGTATGTGGGGAGGTTGTGAGTAAGTAGAAAAGAATAGGGTGTGGGATGGTGAAGTCTTTCATAAAAGGTCCATGAAACCTTAATACACACATAGTGTTTGATAAAATTCTCAAGCGAGCATGAATCGTGATCGTTTTCCTAATTTTTGGTTCAGTTTTTTCTATATTGTTAAAAAAGATTAAAGTTGCTAATATTCTGGAACATCTTAGAGTTTTAAGAAGCTCAATTGAGGTATGTTAGCTAAACCTCTCTTCATAGAATTGAATCCCATTGTATTCATGCAATCGATGTAAGTCCCAACCTGAACGTCCTAAAAATTGCTATCCTGAAGGAGCTTGCTTTGAAAATATATGTGTAAGATGTATTCCCATGATTTCATCATGTTATCTCGTCACCTGAGGAAATGTTCAAAAATTAAAATATATGCTAAAAGTTCCTAGACTTCAGTTCAAATTCGATTAAAGACTGTTATGCCAAATTGTGTGAAAAGCCTTTATGTGCCTTAAATTCTAAATTGCATATGTGAAATCAAAAGTCTTGAATGAAGAACCGTGTTGTTATTGATGATAATAATAATGTTTGAATGTGGAAAAGAACTTGAATCATGAAATATGACCAAGCGCCAGGAATAACTTTATAATTGGGGCAACTCGTGCCAATGTATTGAAAAGATGGGAAAGAAATATGAAGTGAGATGGCTGATTGAATATGGTTGATGTCTCAAATGAGATGGCCTAGCCAATCGGGCCGAGATCAGACTCCATGTAAGAACACAATGGTATTGTGGATGAAATTGTGAATATGGTTGATGTCTCAAATGAGATGGCTTAGCCGATCGTACCCCGTGTAAGAACACGATGATATTGTGGATCGTGGCATATTGGCACTAAAAACCACCCAACCTAATAACGTGGAAATTGACTTGAAAATCTAAGTGATCCTTAACTTGATGTTTTAGTGGTATTTACAGCTCATATTGCTTTCTTGATTCTTTCCCTTGTATTACTATTCATTTTATTTAGAAGGTGTTTAGTTTTCATACTAGTACTATTCGACAATACTAACATCCCTTTTGTTGGGACATCTTTAAATGGATGCAAGTGGTTCCATAGTAGACAGTGTTGATCACAGATAGTGCTGCATCCTCTTCTCAGTGGACTCGGTGAGCCCCACTTTATTCCGGGGTCATGTGTTGTATGTTTAGTTTATATTGTTATCACCTTTTTGAGGTATAGCCAGGGCCTTGTTGCCGGCACCATCTGTACTCTCTTTTGTATCTTTAGAGGCTCCGTAGACACTATGTGAGTTATATATGAGTGCTAGAAAGGTCAAGCGAATTATGTTGTGTTTTGGAATCTTGTTCCACTCAATCATAAAATGTATGTATTTTGAAACTTAACAATGGTGTAGAAAAATAAAATGATTTAGTAATTTCTCTCTCTATATGATCCTTCTACTGTTTAATTAATGACAATATGCCTTCTCTTGATCATAAGTGGGTTGGGTAGAAAAGTGTTTAACAGACTTGCTCGACCGGGTCCCCTCGGTTGAGCGTCAGTCGCGCTCCCCAAGGTTGAGGCGTGACACTGCTCCTACCTCTAGCAACACCGCCACCGGGAACAACATCATCAGTAACTGAAGCTCGCACCATCTGTGAGAAAATAGAAAGACAAAGACTCAACTTCCGAAATCAATAAATTCGTACGATAAGGAATGAAAGAAGTGAAAGTTTCTAATAGTTGCGTAACCTCCCAAAGATAAGTACAGACGTCTCCATACCAATCTACAAGGATCTACTAAACTTGCTTATGACTCGTAGAACCTATGAACCTAAAGCTTTGATACAAACTTATCACGACCCAAAATTCCATCTTAAGGATCGTGATGACACCTAGTTCCTAAGCCTATCACATAATGAGATCAATAGAAAATACCAACTTAAATATTAATGAAAACCGAAGAATGCCATATACAATCAAAAGCGTAAAACAATGGTCATAAATCCCAAAACCCGGTAATACTGAGTCATAAGCTCTACAAGAAGTACATAATAAATCTCAAAGTATACATCACTGTTTGAAATACATAAATAGTAATAAAGCAACTAAAGAGGGTGACTCCGAGGCCTGCGAGCGGAACGACATGTATATCTTGAAGCCTCCAGCAGATCGGGATCAACTCACTAGCGACCATCACATTCTAAGATACATGGATCTGCACAAAAATGTGTGGCAGTGTGGTATGAGTACACCATAAACGGTACCTAGTAGGTATCAAGACTAACCTCGGTAGAGTAGTGACGATGTTCAAGTCCATACACTCACTAGTCAAATAACCTGTGCAGCATATCAATATAAAACTGACAATAGAAATCATCATAAATAAATTTCAACAAAGAATAGGACATGTGATAAAACGACAAATTAACCAACAACTCGTAAAACACAAAGTAAACCAGTTAACGAAAACAAGGATATGTTCCAATTATCAACCCATTCCAACACAAAAATAACATCAAGAATCACCCAAAATTACTACATAACATAATAAATAAGCCACCCTTATGATGCCGTGTGATCTTCACATGAAATATATCCCCTTAAATAGCTACACGCGCATAAGCCCCCTTATTTCGCCGCATGCGCATCACAATGAAGTATTCCCCTTATTTGCAACACGTGCATAAGCCCCCTTATTTGTCGCATGCGCATCAATAAGCACCACCCTTATGTCACCGTATGTGCATCTTGCCACCCTTATACTCCACACAATAACAAGCACCTGCACCACAAGTACACATGTGCCACGACATCACCATATCAAATAGGGTGGCAATTTGAGCCCAAATCCATCCAACCCGCCCAGAGATTAATGGGTTGGGCTACAAATATTTTAGCTCATGGGTCTATTTCGGCTGAGCCCAAGTTAACACATTATTTTTTATAGCCCATTCTAACCCATTAAGCAACCCAAATACAACTCATGAAACTCACCCAAAATATAGGGATCTCAACCTAACTTATCTTGAAATTTACTTAGTTGCCCCAAAATTTACTTTTTTTTGTATTTTCAATTTTCTATTTTTTTTTTGTTTTTCTGCACCACCCACCCCCCCGCGCGAGCGCGATAACCCCCTCAATTATTTTTACTTTTCCTTTTGTATTTTAAATTTTTTGTTTTTTTGTTTTCTGCACCACCCACCCACTCTATTTCCTACCCCTCCCCCCACGCTAACCTCCTCAATTTTTTTTTTTACTTTTTTTGGTATTTTTGATTTCTGCACCTACACCCTTACACCTCAACCTCCCCCCCCCCCCCCC
>ML250119.1:0-13806 GCA_005239495.1 Nicotiana undulata | reverse complement strand
TTTTTCGTTTTTCTGCACCACCCACCCACCCCAAATCCCCCCCCACCTGCAAAATATTTTTCAACTTATACATTTTAAGGTAAAAGGCTTGTTTATGCAAGATGGGCATGGTTCTAAAATATGGGTCAAGTTAGGCGGGTTGGACTATGACCCATCGTTTAACCCATCTTGACCCAGCCCATCTTAGCCCAAGTACACTTTGGGCTGGGTTGGACAGTGACTCATTATTGACCTAACCCATCTTGACCCGCCCAAATTCAGCCCAACCCGTCCATTTGCCTTCCCTAATAACAACAATACCAAAGTCACAACAAGATATAGCCCACTGCTCAATAACAATGTGAACAAGAATCATAATAATAACATGTCTTATTGTGTGGGGAGTGAACAACAATAAGACATGTTTCATATAACACACCACCCCAATTCAAGGCATATTAATAGCCTAAGGTCTCATCCGGATTATTACAACACATATGCATGTGTATACACTCGTCACCTTATGTACATGTCGTTTCACATAACACAAATAATGCGAATTAGACCAAATCCTAAGGAAAATTTCTCCACCACAAAGTTAGGCAAGATACTTACCTCAAATAAGCTAAGTCAATACTCTAAGAAGTCCTTCTCGCATGAATCACCCTCCGTACGACTCGAATCTAGACACAACAACTTAATAATATCAATAAAAGGCAAGCCCAAATAGTAAAGCTACGATCTTGGTTCAATTATGCAAATTCAACCCAAAAAGTTAACCCCCTTGCACCCCGGAGCCCGACAAAACTCACAAATTTTGAACACCCATTCCAATACAAGTCCATATATATGTGTTTCATCCAAATCTAACCTTAAATCGACCCTTAAATCATCAATTTTTACTTTAGAATTTGTTTTTCTAAAATCCTCAATTTCTTCAATTAGATTCACCAACCAATCACTAAACTCAAGGTTGGAATCATGAAATATAAAAAAATCCGAGTAAAAAATACTTACCCCAATCCATATCTTGAAAATCCCCTGCAAAATTGCCCAAATCCAAGCTCTATAACTCTAAATGTGATAGAATAACCAAAACGCTCGAAATAAAGTTCTTAGGTGATCTGCCCGGCATACCCTTCGCTAACGCGACACGTGCCTCGCATTCCCGAAGCATTAAAATGATGACTGCCTCTGAAACCCTATGCGAAGGCGATGACCTGGTCGTGAACGTGATGCATACCATAACAGAGCCTATACGAATGCAATCCCTCCCTCGTGAACACGAAGACCAAAAGCCTAACGCCCCAACTAGCCTTCCCTTCTACGAGAATGTGGTTCCCAACTCGTGATCGTGAAAACCACTGTCTCCTGAAGCTCCGCGAACACAATCCTCCCTTAACGAATGTAAAGAACAAATATGCCTGCCACCAAAATGTAACGACCCAACCGACTATTTTGAGCTTTAGCATTCCATTCAATTGTTTGAGGTCTTGAGTAACTTTATATTGTATATTATGACTTGCGTGTATGTTCAGATTTGATTTTCAGACGTTTCGAGATTGATTTGGATGAGTGATTCTCATTTTAGAAGCTTAAGTTGGAAATATTGACCGAGCTTTGACTTTTGTGAAAACAACCTCGGAAGGTGTTTTGTTGGTCCGATAGGTTCATATAGTGATTTTGGAATCGGATGTCTGCTGGAAGTTGAATTTGGAGGTTCCTAGGTTGATTTGGCTTATTTTGCTGAAAGTTAGCAATTTGAAGGTTTAGAAATTTCTTACGTTTGACTATGGTTTGATTTTATGTCTATCGGGTTTGGATTTTGTTTTTGGGACTTGGAATAGGTCCATTATGCTATTCGGATCTTGTTTGCAAAGTATGGCGAGTTGATTTGATAGGAATTGGATGCGTGGTTGTGTTTTTTTGAAGTTCTTGAGTTCCAATGTAAATTTTATGTGTTTTGAATTCGAGGTAGGGACGCGTGCTCCGCCCCTATCTCGGCGTCCACCCCAGCCTCTCAACACCCTAGCCTTGGGTACCGGCACCTTCTCACCTGTACAAGATGATCGAGTCCTCACCATTTGTGAGAGAGTAGACAATAAAAGATTAAGAGTAGAAATTATAAGATCAACATGATAGGGAATGAATAAAGTTTCCTAACAACATCGTAGCCCCTCGAAAATAAGTACGAACGTCTCTGTACCAATCCGCAAGACTTTTCTAGACTTGTTCATGGATCGTGCGACAAAATTAACCTAATGCTCTAATACCAACTTGTCATGACCCCAAATTCCACCATAGTCGTGATATCGCCTAACAGTAATTGCTAGACAAGAAAAATTCAAATTAATAGCAATAAACTCAAATAACAGAATTAAACAGTCTCAACAGCTGGATAATCATAAATAACATGTTCCAATAACACTAATACAACTAAAACCATCCCATGATCTAGTGTCATTGAGTACGTGAGCACTACAGAATACCAGTCCAAATTACAAGTTTTATCCAAATCTGACTCCGAATCGGGGTTCAAATCTCCATTATTTACTCTCCAAAACCATAGTCAAAATTTCCAAATTTCTTCTTCAAATCCTACAATCTATATGCAATAATCCATGGAAAATAAGATATAATATTAAAATCAAGTAGAAATCACTTACCTCTTGCCTTGTGTGAAAACCCCCTTCAAAATCGCCCCTCTCCAAGTCTAGGGCTCCAAATATAATAAAATGGATCTAAGTCTCGAAATGCTCAGCTAATAAGCAGTTGCAAATGTCACATTTCTGACATGAGGCTCACAATTGCGACCTCCGCAAATGCGACTCTAGGCACATAAATGCGAACACAATCTTCCCTAGCAGATGTCGCAAATGCGACCCCCACTTCGCAATTGTACAATTCATGCCTACCAACCAATGTGGTAAATGCGACCATATTCCTCACAAATGTGAGGTCCTCCCTAGGCAGCCAACCATCGCAAATGAGATAAGGTGTCCGCAACTCGCAAATGTGAGCAGACCTTTGCAAAGGCGAGGTCTGCAACACCAGCCAAACTGAAGCCTCACCAAAAATGCTCCAAAATCAATCCGAAACTTTCTCGGGCTCCACACCAAATATCCATACAAGTACATAAACATCATACAAAATCGCTCGCAAGCTCAAAATAACAAAATAATATCCAAAACCATGAATCGAACGCCAAGCCATAAAACTCAAGAACTCACAACCAAATGTTTGATCTCAACCATACCAACCCGAAATGAGCCCAAATTTTGCACCCAAATTCTAAATAACAAAACATGCCTATTCTAAGTCCGGAACAATAATTCGACCCCCATAGTCTCAATGTCAACTCCCGGTCAAACCTATGAACCTTCCAAACCTTCAGATTTTCAACTTTCGCTAATTAAAGTCAAATTGTCACGACCCAAATCGAAGGGGCGCGAGGGGCATCCGGGGCCTAACTCAACCGAGTACCAATATTATGCATCCTTCTGATCATACTATCATGGGCCAATGAACAAGAAAGCCTTCATGAGATAACCATAATAAACATAAGGGAATACTCAATATAGAACGACCCAACATGGTATACAAACTTATACATGTGACATACAGGCCTATACGGCTGATCATTTGTAAACTCAAAAAACAAGGCCATACAAGTATCCATATACATGACATCTGTCTACAAGCCTCTAAGAGTACATAAATGTCATAAAGGTTGGGACAGGGCCTCGCCATACCAATAAATACATGTCCAAATCATACTGACCATATAGGCAAGGAAATGTACTGCACCAACACCTTTCGCTAAGCTGATAGCGTACTTGGAGGACTGGCAGGGTCCCTAGGAAAAAGAGACGTCATACAAATAAAGTTCCGAGTATGTAATGTATGAAAATCAGTATATAATAGTCATGAAAGAAACATGGAGTAAAAGACTTAACCTGTAAGTCAGAATAACTCTGTGAATCATGAAACATTTAGAATGTCATGCATATGCGTATAAATGTCGTACCATGCATAGATGTATGCGTACATAACATCATCAAGCCTCTGAGGGCATCCCGTCATATCATCTCATCCACTCTAGGAGAAATCATCAGCGTATACCAGCTGATCAGGTGGTGGTGCGTATATAACGCCATAACCATTCCCCATACCCCATATACATATAATATATGCGTATATAATGCCATCTAGTCATGGGTCTGATGTACATGTATAAATGAATGCAATTCATAAGAAATAAGTCAATAATATATCTCGGAATGTCATAAAACCAATATGCCTTTGGATAAACTTTATTAGCTACGTATTTTTTTGAGACCCATGAATAGCAGATATAATAATAAGACACATGTGGAATCAAGAACATAGGCACCCCTAGTGCTTCTATGCATAGAGGTATTTATGAAAGTTGTATGATTGATCGTTTAGTTTGTAACATATGAATCATGCCAAAAGGAAAGAAGGGATAGCCTTAACATACATTTGTCGTTTACCTAACCACACGATGACGATTCAACCCCTTAGTACTTCAATCCAAAAAACAACAACAAGGGACCATTGTTAAGATTACGGAAGCTAGAACTCAACACAAATGTGCGACTAGCTGTTTTCATTTGGCTCAAATCAAACTGTCACGACCCAAACCGATCGGCCGCGATGAGCACCCGGTACCTTACTCAACCGAGTACCAACATAACATATCTTTTCGTATCATGCTATTATAGGTGAATGAGACGGAAAGGCTGCTGTAGGATAACTAGAATAAAATGTGTAATACCATCTTATCCATAAGATATACAAGCCTATAATACCAAAATGACCACTCGTACACTGAACATAGGCCGACCAGGCCATACAATCTTTTATGTACATGAAATATGTATACAAGCCTCTAAGAGTACATAAACATCATAAGGCCGAGACAGGGCCCCGACATATCAATCAATACATGTTTATATCACACAGACACAATGAGAAACTACGGAGCAAATGGAGCGCAACAACATCTTCTGTTGAGCTGATAGCGTACTTGGAGGACTCTCAACCTGTCTATTGGTACCTACAGGCATGATACGCAGCATCTCCAGGCAAAAGGGACGTCAGTACAAATAATGTACCGAGTATGTAAGGAATGAAAATCAGTAAACAATAGACATGAGAGAAACATGGAGTAAGAGACTCAACATGTATATCTGAATAGCTCTGTGAATCATTTAATATTATAATGTCATGCATATGCGTATAAATGTCATACCATGCATGGATATGTGCGTTCATAACATCATCAAGAGTTTAAGGGCATCCCATCATATCATCTCGGTCATTGTGGACAAATCATCAACGTATACCGACTGATCAGGTGGTGGTGCGTATATAACACCGTAACCATTTTCCATATCACATATACATATATACGTGTATATAACGCCATCTGGTCATGGGTCAATGTGCATGTATAAATGAATGAAATGCATGAGAAGTACGTCAATAAAATCTTTCGGAACATCATAAAACCATTATGCTTCTGATTAATATCATGAAATAAACTTTATCAACTTACGTATTTTCTGAGACGCATGAACAGATGATAGAATAATATGATACATGGGGAATCAATAACATAAGCATCTCTAGTATTTTTATGAATATAGTCATTTATGGAAATTGTGTATTTGCTCGTTTCGTTTGTGTCGTATAAATCATGCCAAAAGAAAGAAGGGATAGCCTTAACATAACTTTAAGGCCAACTTTCTACTTGTATTCATGAACAATCTCCTCCACGCCTCAAACTTATATGCCAAAATTAGTCTTCTTCCACGTTACTTCACTACAAAGAAGTCTCCAATTTGCTATTATCCGTAGGAAACCGATGTGTGTATAACATCTATGTCGTTTTCTGCATTTGCCTCAATAATAGAACTTAGTATCCAAGAAACGAAATTCTTTGCCAAATATCATGTTGATGAAGGCATAACCATTGCTATATTTATTCTTGAAATCATAGGCAAGTACAGGAAATCATATGTATTCTTATAGTCTCGTCAATTGCTGTGGGTAGCATCTTTGAAGTGTACTTGTTTGGGATGTTTTTAATCATTAAAGTATTCCTACTATCTTCTCCATACATGATCTTCTTCAAATCAAGCTGATATTTTTTTTGTTGTCTATCTCATTTCCAGTCTCAACTCCTTGACTTCGATCTTCTTTAAGCTTGAAATTTTGAGGCACAATTGTTTAGGGTAATGAAAAGAAGGACCAAAATCAGCCAGCACCTCCTTAGCACATGAGTAGTTGGCAATTTGTTTCCAAATTTCTATAGTCCCACGTGGATATGTTGTCCCCTAATGATTATCCAAAATTTCACATAAATAATTATTCATAAACTTCTAATTAATTTGTTTACTTCCCACTCAATTCACTATTTAACCAATTGTCCACATAATTAAGAATTACCCCAAATTACTTAAAATACTAATCACTTTTAACACACTTTATATACCTTACAATCATGGTCATGTAATACCTTGTATAGCACTAGCTGGACAACGACCCTAGGGAGTATGTCATCTTCTTCGACGGATGATCCTAGATTTGCGAGGGCATGGGCCTCGCTATTTTGCTCTTGAGGTATATGGGTCAGGGTCCATTCTTTGAAGCGATGCAACGTGACTTGAATTTTTTCTAAGTACCTCAGCATCCTGTCTTCTCGAACCTCGAAGCTCCCATTTACCTGATTTACTACCCGAAGTGAATCACATTTTGCTTCGATCATATCCTCATACTCGGCTTCGTTGTTAGTCAATTTTATAGTTTTTATAGATTGTCTAATCATGCCGCCTGTAGGGGGCTTTAGAACTATGCCGAGCTCGGACCCTTTCACATTCGAGGCACCGTCTGTGAATAGGGTCCATACCCCCCGAAGATGTGCCTGACTTTAGCAGATGTTCTTTCTCTGCCTCGGGCCAAGGGCGGGCGTGAAGTCGATCATGAAATCCGCCAAAATTTGGGATTTGATGGCCGTTCGGGGCTGATACTCGACGTCATACCCCCCGAGTTCGATGGCCCATTTGGCCAGTCGGCCTGATAACTCGAGCTTGTGCAATATGCTTCAAAGAGGGTATGCTGTTAAAACACAAATGTGATGGCACTGGAAATAAGGTTTTAATTTTCGAGATGCACTTATTAATGCAAGAGCTAGTTTCTCTAGGAGCTGATACCTGGTTTTGGCATCTCCACTTACCGCTACCTCGGATACGACCAGGTATAGGTATAGTGTTTCATCCTCGTTTTGGGTGTGGAGTAAAAGTGGGCTTGATAGATATCGCTTCAACTTCTCCAAGGCATGTTGGGATTCCGGAGTCCATTCGAAGCTATTTTTCTTCTTGAGCAAGGAGAAGAAATGGTGACTCTTGTTCGATGATCTTGATATGAATCGGCCCAAGGCTGCTATCCACACGGTCACCCATTGCACGGCCTTCACATTATTTACCACCGTGATTTCCTCATGGCTTTGATTTTGTTGGGGTTGATCCCAATCCCCCTATTTGACAACATGAAGCCTAAAAATTTACCCGAACCCACTCCGAAGGCCCACTTCTCAGGGTTGAGATTCATATTGTAGCTTCGAAGGATATCAAATATTTCATGCAAGTGAGTCAAATGGTACTATGTGCGCAGAGACTTAACTAGCATATCATCAATATACACTTCCATGGATTTTCCTATTTGATGTTCAAACATCTTATTAACTTGGCGCTGGTACGTGGCTCCCGCGTGTTTTAGCTCGAAAGGCATCACATTGTAGTAATATGTACCATACTTTGTGATGAACGAACTATTTTCCCTATCCTCGGGGTTCATCTGAATTTGATTATACCCCGAGTAGGCATCGAGAAAGGTGAGGATCTCGTGCCCGACCGTGGAATCAATCAGGCGATCGATGTTGGGAAACATGAATGAATCTTTGGGGCATGCCCTATTTAAATCTTTATAATCTACGCACATTCTTAACTTATTCCCCTTTTTGGGGACCACCACCACATTGGCCAACCAATCGGGATATTTTACCTCCGTAACAGACCCTATTTTAAGGAGCTTTATTACCTTGTCTTTGATGAATGCATGTTTTACCTCAGACTGAGGTCTTCTTTTTTGCTTTATTAGTTTGAACCTGGGATCGACGCTCAGTCGATGGGTGGTTATTTCTGGCGGGATCTCTGTCATGTCTAAATGGAGCCAAGCAAAGCATTCGATGTTATTAATAAGAAATTGAATGAGTTTTTTCCTAAGTTCGGGGGTTAGTCCCGTTCCCAGGTATACCTTTCGATCTGGGAGATGTTCGACCAGAACATCCTGCTCCAGTTTTTCAATCGTCAATTTAGTTGCATCCGATTCTTCGGGGACAACGAAGGTTCGAGGAACGAGGAAGTCTTCCTCATCTTCCTTGGGGATCTGTTTGCCCTTAGGCTCGTCCGAGGTGGAGGGGATAGATGTTGGTGCCTCGTTGTGAACCGCGAACATCTCCCTTGCCGCATGATGCTCCCCATATACTATTATTATACCGTCTTTTGTTAGAAACTTCATCATTTTATGAATGGTTGATGGAACTGCCCTCATGTTGTGTATCCATGGTCTCGCAAGCAATGCATTGTACCTCATGTCACCTTCAATGACATGGAACTTGGTATTTTGAACCATACCAGACATGTTGACCGAGAGGGTGATCTCCCCCTTCGTTGTCTCTCCGGCCATGTTGAATCCGTTGAGGACTCATGAGGTAGGTATGATTTGATCGATCACTCTGAGCCGCTCCACCACCTTCGACCTGATTACGTTGGCCGAACTACCTGGATCCACGATTACACGTTTAATTTGAATGTTATTCAAGAGAAAGGAAATTACAAGCCATCGTTATGTGGATGACACAAGGTCTTGAAGTCCTCTTCACTGAATGCAATGGTGTCTTCGGGCATGCAGCCCTGAATTCGCCCTACTGTTGCAGCGGATACTTTTGTCTGCTTGATCTCGTGTCCTTGGGGAACGTCAGTCCCCGCAATGATCATATGAACGGTGTGATGGGGTTTTTCCGTTCCCCTCATCCGATATGTTTTTCTTCCCTTAAAGTGGTTTACAACTCGACCGATGATGAATTCTTGGAGGTGCCCTTTGCTAACTAATCAGGCTACTTCTTCTCGGAGTTGTCTGCAGTCTTTGGTCCTATGACCATGTGTGCCGTGAAACTCGCACACCAGGTTAGGGTTCCTCTACGAAGGGTCTAATAGTATGGGTTTTGGCCACCTGGTATCTTTGATTTTACCCATGGCCGATACGATGTCTGAAACGTCAATGCTGAAATTGTACTCGGATGATCGGAACACTTATGCTGTCCCTGTGTGCCTGTTGAACCCAGCTTTGTTCACAAGTCTCCGAGGATTCTGGCCTTGATCCGTCCTTTGATCTATACGGGGCATGTCGTGTCTCAGGGCGCTTTTTCGATTGTCGATGTACGACTGATATCTTTCCTTACATGGCCTTGGTTCTCTCCCCGGAAAACTTGACTCAATCCTCTTTGTGAGGCCCTCAAGTATTCTTATAACAGTGGAGTCGGCTGCTGACCCATTGTTGCTCGACCTCTCCGGTGCATGTTCGACTCGAGGAGCCGTTCCTGGTGCCATTGCGCTCAAAGTATTTTGATGGATTTTTAACCGAGTAATTGCCACTTGTTGTTCCCGTAGCATTTCAAAAATCTCATGAAGGCTGACTTTTCTTTCCTCCCGAGCTGGAGTTTTCTGAACCTCCTGTTCGTTTTCTCGGCGCGCAGCCCCGTCAGTGTGCGAGTTTATATTGACATGTTGGGCATTGCGTGAGCCTACATCTACGGGAATTGGCTCTGGTGCGTTCTCAGGGTTTTGCAGTGGTACACCAGCACCTGAAACAGCTACACCATTCTCTCCATGGTCATCAGAGCCGTTGTTTTCATGTGCATTTACTAAGTTAGATATTTCGTCCTGAAATAAAAAATTCTTGGACAAGAAAAAGTGTGAAGAATAACCTGTGATTTTCAGTAAACCAGCACTAAATAAATCACTATTATTTTTAGCCCCACGGTGGGCGCCAAACTGTTTACCTTGAAAATGGTAGTTACAATTAAATTTGATTCGTGGTTATAAAAATATGTGATTTATTTTAATACTAGTTGTTAAGTAATAGATGCTAATTATGAGTAAGAGAAATGAGATACGATTAAAAGGGAATAGAGATAGACAAACCAGACTGCCTTAAATTAGGGCCTAGATTTGGCCGAGATAGGACCTCGAGGTCGAGGCTCGGTATTAACAGTGGATGGTCGATGAAGCTATAACAGCTCTATGGGTCTCGAAGTCAGCTATTTATGATCAATGATGAGTAATAAATGAAGAACAATAAATGTAAGAAATAAATCAAAGGAGCTGATTGTGGAGAATGTTTAAGTTAGAGAGCAGAGAATGTTCTTGTATTCAATATCATTTGTGCAAGAACTGACAAAGGTCCCCTTTATATAGGAGAGGGAATCCTAACATGGTACATATATAATTATTACAAAAGAGAACAATTGGTACAACTATTTAATGGTCCGGTACGGACTTGTACGATTCTTGCAGGCGCTTGTCAACTTTAGCCACATGTTCTTGGGAGTCCCGCGTCTTTCCACAGCGGGCTCCGATCTTCACTTTATCTCGACGTATATTGATCCCCCGATGTCGCTCTTCGAGGAGTTCACTTCGGAGTCGATCTTCGGGTCTTGTCCCGATGCCATCGAGACCAGGCCCTGAATGTCATAAAAACCTTAAGATCGGTCACACAGTTTGGACCGTATATACCTGCAATGTTCTCAATCACGATTTCTATAATTTTTTGGGTCCAATAATAAGACTCCTGACTTAATTGGTTGATGTAACTCTTTAGTTTCCTCTTCATTCAGATCAGCCTTTATGTAGGCTTAAGATATATTACGATATGCGGCTCATGGTATTAGTTGTTACTTTAGCCTTTCATGGGCGTTATGGAATATCCATGACACAATCTTCTAACAACTCAATCATTTGTCTATGCACTGGGCTCAATTCTTTCTTTTAACTTAGACCAGAGTCTTCTATGTCTGTATGATTGTCAACATATATGCTGCATGTATAAAACTTCAAACTCTTAAGTGCGTTCATAACGTACTCTGAGTCATTAATCGAATAATTCTTTTCGTTCCTTCTTAGATTTTTTTTTTCTTTATGTAAGCAATTACGTTTCCTAGTCTTTCTGCCCTCTTGTTGCGTGCATACTTAGCTTACCTTAGTGCCCACACACATTGGAATTCCATACAACTCATATGATCTTGAATGTCACTTCTGATTTTACTTCCCATTCATTAGACATGTAGGTGCCACATTCTTATGGAGTGCATACAATGTTGTTGTGAGACTGTCGTTATAAGACCATTCCCCATTTAGGTCACTAATCTTAGGTTGAATCCTTCTTCCTTACCTCCTAAGCTAGTTTTTCATTGTAGTACTTAGGGAGACCTTCTAGCTCTTGTCAAGTTACAAGATTGTTATATCGCTTACCTGACAGGATTTTTGATGTTTGTACTCACCTATAATTGTCCTTAGTTACTTATCTCCACACTCTTGTACTCACACAATTGCTTTCTGAATTGAAGTTTTGACTGCCTTCCTAGTGGGACTCTCTTTTATTTCCATAACTCATACGGTATCTTACTCATACGGTATCTTTAACTACCCCAACTCATATCTGAATGTTTCTCAAGGTTATGATGTCATATCTGCGAGACTGAATTCCCCATGTTGGGGTTCATTCTGTTTATCTTGCACGATCTACTGATTCATCTGTATCCTCTTGTCTAGCCATACCTAGGCTCTTCCTGAATCAACTAATAACTACTCGTTGGCCCATTCTCATATCTATATTCCGCGTAATGTCCCCTAGGTTATTTATTTTTCTTAACTTACCTCTCGCACTAGCTCCTTATGTCTCAACAACATCTTGGGCAGGAACCCTTACTTCCTCTCCTTGACGTCATTTTTGCATAATGTTCTGGAATCCTAGCTAATCAGTAGGATTTGAATAAGTGCAATCTCCTTGTTTTCTCATTATTATCGCATTCTTCTTTTACCATTCAATAGTTACTAGAACAACTTAATTATGACTTAATGCCACAACACTCCATATTCCCTCTTTTATGGGAGTACTAAGAGTTAGAGCTACGACGATCTACCTTAGATGTTTTACCTCTTAATCTTTGGCGTCTTTTCACATCATCGATGAACCTTACTCGCCTTGTTGTAATCCTTCTGTACCAAGGATAACATAATTCCTTACTCGCGATGGTGACACTTAGTGTAACTGGACCATACAGCCCCTTAAGCTTACTATGCTCACATTGCTTGCTTTAGGGAAACGTCTTCCTGAATGACCATTCTCTAAATTTCTCATGAAACTTCTTCTGTTGTCCATTCTATTATCGCCGGAACGTAATATGAAATTCTCATGATGCTGACTATTATCCAATCACTCAATCCTTAACTCACATTTAGTTTATCTTATTCACCAGCCCATACTGATTTATATTACTCTGGTGTTTCACTTTTCCTTCTGTTAGTCGCATTGGAGTCACAAACTTATTTCTCGAAATGAGGATATGACTTTATGGACTATACTCTTTTGTTGTCTCAAGGCCTGTCACGTTTCGTCTTTTCTTTCACTTGACTATGGACTTTGTAATACTATCATCTTTTTGATCTACCGTTGTCATTCATGTATCATATGTTACTCATCATGCTTCATTAACTCTTTTCTTATTTCCCGCTAACATTTTTGTCTATCACTTATTCTGAAAACTCGAACAAGGCATTCTTTTGCTTTTAGCGCCCCATGATCCATCCATTGGCTATTCGGGTTGCCTAACATTTTATGGAAATTGTGTATTTGCTCGTTTCGTTTGTGTCGTATAAATCATGCCAAAAGAAAGAAGGGATAGACTTAACATACCTTTAAGGCCAATTTTCTACTTGTATTCATGAACAATCTCCTCCACGCCTCAATTTTATATGCCAATATTAGTCTTCTTCCACGTTACTTAACTACAAAGAAGTCTCCAATTTACTATTATCCGGAGGAAACCGATGTGTGTATAACATCTATGTCGTTTTCTGCATTTGCCTCAATAATAGAACTTAGTATCCAAGAAACGAAATTCTTTGCCAAATATCATGTTGATAAAGGCATAACCAACGCTATATTTATTCTTGAAATCAATAGGCAAGTAGAGGAAATCATATGTATTCTTATAGTCTTGTCAATTGTTGTGAGTAGCATTTTTGAAGTGTACTTGTTTGGGATGTTTTTAATCATTAAAGTTGTCCTGCTATCTTCTCCACCCATGATCTTCTTCAAATCAAGCTGATATTGTTTTTTTTGTCTATCTCATTTCCAATCTCAACTCCTTGACTTCGACCTCCTTTAAGCTTGAAATTTTGAGGCTTAATTGCTTAGGGTAATGAAAATAATGACCAAAATCAGCCAGCACCTCCTTAGCACATGAGTAGTTGGCAATTTGTTGCCAAATTTCAATAGTCCCACGTCGATATGTCGTCCCCTAATGATTATACAAAATTTCACATAAATAGTTATCCACACACTTCTAATTAATTTGTTAACTTCTCACTCAATTCAATAATTAACCAATTGTCTACGTAATTAAGAATTATCTCAAATTACTTAAAATACTAATCACTTTTAACACACTTTATATACTTT
>ML250118.1:14848-39748 GCA_005239495.1 Nicotiana undulata | reverse complement strand
TATATATATATATATATATATATATATATACTCATTGCATTCATGAGCATTTGCATTGAGTTGGGATCGTACAATTGTGAGTTGAGAAACAATACTAAGTATTGGAAAGTGAACAATTGAGAATAAAGGTAAAACCTTTCGGATAATGAGAAAGAAAACAATGATATAACTATGAATAGCTTACAAAGAAAGACTATGTTTGAGATCAGTTACTGTTGATGTTTACATGTTCGTATACTTGATGTACTTTCTCATATGATTTATTGTTCAGCATGTATTTTATTTTACTATGTACTGGACCTTAGTGAGTATGTATTCTACCTCTCGTCACTACTCTTTACGAGTTTAGACGGGATACTCACTGGGTACATATTTGTTTATATGTACTCATGCTGCACTTTCTTTCTTTTTCTGCACTTGATTATGCAGGTCTTGAGGATGGTCCGTCTGGTCGTCCGCTTGCTGATATATACTGATCGCAGTGTCACTCCATACGGTGAGCTGTCTTCTTGGCATCATCCTGACAGCACCTCTGGAGCCTTCTAGTTTCATTTTGCTCAGTCTTTTGTTCCAGACTGTGGCTTGTAAATTTTGTATATGTATATTTCAGTTGTTGTATCTATGTAGCCGCCCGTTGACACTGTGACACTAGTCCTGGCACACACTTATTGTAGTTATTGGGGTTGTACATGTATTGGGCCTAGCTGTGGCTCAGCTTGTTTCTACGGCCTTACCCCATGTTGTTATTTTATTCCGCACTTTCATTGTTATTGTTGTTCGTTGGCTTGCCTAGCCTCGTCGTTAGGCGCCATCACGACCTGGACTGGTTTTGGGTCGTGACATGGTGATTCGTCTGTTTTATGGATTTTGAGACTGTGAGTTCTCAGGAGCAGATTGTATCATGGTTGTGGACGATGAAGTCGTGGCCGAAGCTAACAAGACGATAGTATGTGTTATGATTCAGTCATTGTAGAACATCAGGGAGGTTATTTATCTATTTGTGGGTGACTAGAGTTGATTTGGGGGTCCATTGGTAAGCCCAATTAGGATGTGTATTCTACACCGAGTCGGATTGGTTGGCTCCATATTGCTATTGCTGAGGGATATGCCATTTGGTTGTTGTTGAGCTTATTCGTGTTCTGAAATGATCTGTGAGTTACTCTTCTATGCTACGAGGAGTTGTGAATTGTGGGTTATAAGCACACATGGTGCGGTTCTATTGGGTTATAATGGAATTTGAGCGAGATGAGTATTTGAGTAATGCATGATTGATGGTATGTCGGTTATGTTCTTTCGGGGGTTGTATGGCACTGTGTCATTTTCCTCTTCGTGGTTATGGTAATGCACTTTGAGTAATAGATATCAAATTGCGCGTGGTTATTGATTTTGAGCAGGGTGGCTTGAGGTATATGCCATGGATCAGTGTTTGGATGGGGCACACGTTGCAGCGAAAATATGTTGAGGTATGAACCTTTGTGTTAGATTCGTGTGATGGTCCTACGAGGTGTGATGGATTTTCAGTATTTCGTTATGGCAGTACTTGTTAAGCTTGCAGACAGTTCTCTCGTTTGAGTCATTTTTCATGATTAGAGTACATTTGTATTGTTTCTTACTGGTGCACGGATTGCACGTGTTGTGGCTTTAAATTGTGTTGATGTGGCATGTCATTAGAATGATTGTGTTGGATGAGATGAGGCCATTGGACCTAGAATGGATACTATCGTAATTGAATACAACATAGTTGGAAGGATAATATCGGAAGTCAGCTTAGAAATTGGCTATTGTTCTTGTTGAAGGAGGGAGAGTTCCATGACTTGTTGGTCGGATAAGTGGTTATGAGTTTCTGCGTGTTTCTTTCATCATTGGTAGTGTACAAAGGTTCAAAACAAGATTTTAGTTGATATAAGGTTCGTTACCGGTGTCGAGTTGGTTATCGAGCAGCTATTACGATCGGAAGTTATCCCTATGAGTATTTGAGTTGTGTGGTATATCATGTGATTGTGTCGTGGGTCATGGTTATGGCTTGATACAACTTTTTCATAGTTATATAGTGTGTATATGTGAAGTTCGGGTCTTGTAGTAATTCCGGATGCTGGAAATTGGATACTTTGATTTACGGACTAAGGATGGAGTAATGATATTCAGTTGTGTGGTGTGGTCGGGCCTAGTTGAAATAGGGTGACGTGGGATCACCCCCGAGTCGTGCATGATAAATTTATACGGTGATTTGATGACCTTGGGAACAACTCTTGGCACGTTCGAGGACGAACGTATGCTTAAGTGAGGGAGAATGTAACGACTCGAACGGTCATTTTGAGCAATTGCACTCGGTAGTTTGGGGGCACAAGTAGCTCCGTATGATGTATTAGGACTTGTGTGCAAAATTTGAGTTCATTCCGAGTTGATTTGTTATTCGAAAGTTCGAAAGTTCATTAAGTTTGATTTGAGGTGTGTTTTATCGTTTAGATGTTGTTATGCGTGATTTGAGGCCTCCAGTAAGTCCGTGTTATGTTACGGGACTTGTTGGTTATTGGTGTTGGACCCGACCTATGTTCCAGCTCGTCACTACTTTCAACCTAAGGTTAGGTTTGTTACTTACTCAGTACATGAGGTCGGTTGTACTAATACTACACTTCTGCACATTGCGTGCAGATGTTGACTGTTGTTGTTGTTGTGTTCGATGGTTGCTGGATTTGAAGAGGTACCTGCGTCCCTGCGGTAGTTGCCTCTTTTGTTCGGGTTAGACTTATATTATAAAACTTTGTTTATGTACTTTAAAACAGACGATGAATTATTTCATTTCAGTTTTGTAATTTCTATTCTTAGACGCTCATGATTTGTACTACCAGTCCTTGGGAAAGGTTTAAGATTCAGATAATTCCTTTGTTTGATTGTCTTATTACTATTATTGGAATTGGGTAGTTATCAGTTGGCTTACCTAGAGGGTTGGGTTAGGTGGTATCACGACTGATGGATTTTGGGTTGTGACAGAAGAAACGACGTCGAAACATAAGAAAAACGAGCGCAAACAACCCAATTCTATCCAAAACTCACCCGAGCCCCTCGGGACCCCGTACGAACATACCAACATATCTCCTTCATTAAAAGGTCAAATGGAGTGATTCAAAAGCCTATCTTGACTGAAATTTTACAAGGAATCCATTGGAGGCATCAAAAACAAGTTTTGGGATCGTTTGGAATGCAAAACGAGGCAGAAAACCTTGGCAAACGTACTTAATATTGAAGGTTTGTTCATTTGGTCGTACTTTGAGTTGGGGACAGTGTTTTAAAAGGCGTGGGCGTAAGGCGAGGCATAAGCCCCGAGGCACGGGGTGTAAGCCCCGTAGGTATTTAATTTTTAATATTTTATAAAATAATATAATGACAGTAAATATTTATAAATAGGTAAAATTTCATAAATATTGAAGAAAACTATATATATATACACACTCTCTCACACACACACAAAATCTATTATACGCTACATAAAAGCAATATTTTCAAAGGCGAGGGCGTGAGGCGTGGCGTTTTACTTGATATGGGGTGAGGTGTAATCCTGGAGGTGGGGGGTCGTAAGCCCCATGAATCTTTAGAAAATTTAATTTATAAATTAATAAAATAACATAATAACACAAAAAATACAAAATATAAATTAAATGTTAAAAATTAAAATAAAATTAAAGGAACTCAAAGAAAAAAATACCTAGCATGATTCTTAAGTATAACTAATCCATACAAATCACGTATAACGTCTTTAAGTTTCAAATAATTAAAAAATTACAATTCTTAAAAAAATGATCAAACTCCACATTTTTCCTTCCTAAAAATAAATAATTAATAAAATCTTATTAGTACGATAATTAAAATATTACTCCTTCATGAATAAATACAACTTAGTTTAAGATATCAAATTAATAAAAGTGTATAACAAGTAGTGACAAATGAACTAAGACACGACCAATAACAAGTGAAGATATAAATTCGCAATATTATGTTTCATTATTAGAGTTGTGCTCAATCTTCATATTTCTATCGGTGAATAGAACTTTTATCATTAATTCGTTAAAGAATTTTGAAGGTCAACGATATTAATTAGGAATTTCGACACGTGATTTGCGTTAGAACTGTTAGGCGAGTCCCGAGCGTTGGGCGTTAGGCGTGTTTAGGGCGCACAGTTTGGTGATTGGGGTGTAAGACTCACAGAACTAAGCCCCATACATGAGCCCCAGGGCATTCAAGTGCCCTGCCTAGGGGCGAGTCCCAGAAATGCCTTTTAAAA
Organism: Nicotiana undulata; assembly: GCA_005239495.1. Taxonomy (NCBI): domain Eukaryota; kingdom Viridiplantae; phylum Streptophyta; class Magnoliopsida; order Solanales; family Solanaceae; genus Nicotiana; species Nicotiana undulata. The sequence goes on along the minus strand of ML250118.1, from coordinate 35,469 downwards.
TACTGGTCGGGGAGCTCGGATTTAGACAATTTTTGGAGGCGATTTTCACCATATGGATTGGGGTAAGTGTTCTATACTTGATTTTGGTTATATTTCATGAATCCATCTTCGTTTTTGGTATCTGATTGATGATTTCAAAGTGAAATTTAGGGGTTTTGTCTAAAATTTCATAAAGTGATTTTTTGAGTTTTACACATCGATTCAGAGTTGGATTTGAGTGAAACTAGTATGGTTGGACTCATAATTGAATAAGTTGTCAGATTTTATGAGTTTTGTCGGGTTCCAAGGCACGGGCCCGAGTTGGGATTTTGGCCGATTTTGGGCTTTTTATTAAAGATTCGACCTTTTTCGATTGGGATTGGTTCCTTTAGCATTGTTTGATGTATTTGAGTTGTTTTTGGTTAGTTTCGAGCCATCCGAAGGTCGGAACGCACGGGATGGAATTTTTCGCTTGGCTTGCTCGGTATTGGAATTGGCTTGTTCAAGATAAGTAACTCTTTTAAACTTAGTATTGAGGGTATGAAACCCCAAAAATACGTGTTATGTGATTGGTATTGAGGCGACACACATGCTAGGTGACGGGCGTATGGGCGTGCACCATGTGAATTGGGACTCTGTTGTTTCCATGGCACTGTATAGTAGTCATATCTTGTTAATATCCGTGTTTTCACCATGCGATAAGGTAAATGAGCTGTCAATCATGCTAGATATCATGTTTAGGCTTCATGCCTATACGATTGGGACCCATAGTGGTCATTTCTTACTGTCATCTCACTGATTTTACTGATATGTTTGTACTCAGTCATATCCATGCATTCATATCATATCTCAGTCTCAGTTGTTATTTATTGATACATCATATCATTGTTGTTAGGCTAGTTTCATGACATTGAGAGCCCGAGAGATTGGAGAGATTGATGACTGAGTGAGGCCGAGGGCCTGATGGTGAGGATGTTTATGGGATTGGTTTGCATGCCACAACATGTTTTACTGATTTATGCCACAATTGGCTTGTTATAGCGCTTGGGTTGAAGGATACCCTTCGGAGTCTGTACACACCCCCAGTGAGCGCAGGTACCTCTGAGTGTGAGTTTCGAATGACGAGTGTCGAGTGACGAGTGATTGGGAGGACCGAATGACTGTGAGGACTGAATGACTAGGAGGACTGAGTGAATTGATACTCTGAGGGAATGCATATGGTGTTATCACTGAGTTGCATCGCATTTGATATGCACACTTGACATACATGCATAGAGATGCATTTTTCCTCATGTTGTACGGTATCACGTCATTCATGACCTCTCATACATATTGAATATAGGCATGGAGATATACTTTCCTCATGCTATCTGAAAATGAAACATTTACCTGATGAAAAGTTTTTGGAAAAAAACATAGTTTTCAAGGAAGATTACAGTTTTCAACTTACTCATATTTTTGGAAAATTTTCGATAAAAGACTTGATTTTCTTCACTGTGATATTTGAAAAGCGAAACTATTTTGGGAAACTATGAAAATGATGAGCATTTTATCTCTGAGTTACTTCTTTATTTAATTGCTTTACATTGTTACAAACTACTATTGGTTATTGGTGTTGGACCCGACCTATGTTCCAACTCGTCACAACTTTCAACCTAAGGTTAAGTTTGTTACTTACTCAGTACATGTGGGCGGTTGTACTGATACTACACTTGCAGATGTTGGTTGTTGTTGTTGTGTTCGATGATTGCTGGTTTTGAAGAGGTACTTGCGTCCCTGTGGTAGCTGCCTCTTTTGTTCGGGATAGCCTTAGATTCTAGACTATGTTTATGTACTTTCAAACAGACGGTGAATTATTTCATTTCAGTTTTGTAAATTCTATTCTTAGACGCTCATGATTTGTACTACTAGTCCTTGGGAAAGGTTTAAGATCCAGATAATTCCTTTGTTTGATTGTCTTATTACTATTATTAGCATTGGGCAGTTATCAGTTTGCTTACCTAGCCGGTTGGGTTAGGTGCTATCACGACTGATGAATTTTGGGTCGTGACATAATACCTTTCATTTTCAAATTTATTATGTTCGAATTTATTCTGTTGGGTAATTATTGTTCTAATGCAGTAAAATACTGGGCAGTTCACTAACAGTAAAATTCTAGGCATCCACTCTAATGCAGTAAATTCATTCTATGATTCAGTAATTACATAACATGAAGTTCTGCATATAGCACAACTTCAGAACAGAATACTGACCCTAATGTAGTACAAAACCGGGCAATTCACTAACAGTGAAAATCTGGGCATCTGCTCTAATACAATAAATTCATTCTACATATCACTAATGCAGTAAAATCTGGGCAGTAAGAGTTAATGTAGTAATTACATATCAGAAGTATTGTCAATGTAGTAATTACATATCACCTAAAATAGTAAAGTTAGTAAGTCGAACTGATGATTAGATGTCATACTATAATCCGAAAAGCTAACACAACCTAAATCGTTCCAATTCAGTTACCAGTACCAATATTAACAAAACATTAAATAGGAGTTTGTCATTAGCATTACAGTTTTTACATCCCAAGATAAACACAAAACTACATAGAACAACTTGATCATTTTCCTTTTCTTATCTTCAGTTTCCCAATCTTCTGTTGCCTTTGTTTTTCTAACTGATTTGAAGTTGTAGCTGTTTTACCCTTCCACATTAGGCCTACTGGTGAATATGGAATATCTGTGGGCTCACTAACACCAGTGTGGTCACTAGTAAAGTTGATTGATCTTGTCCCAGCTGGTAAGTTTACATGCTGCCTCAGTTAAAGTCTTGTTTTGACTTCTGATATTACTATGGCCTAACCGCAACATCTTCATCATGTTCCATCTCTGGAAATTCGAAACCATACTTGATTGACAAACTCTAGGTGTAGGCATGAAGCTAATCCACTTTCCTGACTTGATTATGTCATTTGTGGTGCTGAACAATGTATATCATCTTCTGTTTCAGAATCTAACAAAGTTCTTGTCCTTTTCAAAGGTTGTTTTCCCTTGCTTAGCTGCTTTCCCTTTGGCTGCTATTAAAAAACAAAGTTAGAAAACATAAATAGGTACAAGTTCAACATATGTGAAAATTGTAGATTACATGAGCACAAGTTCTTGCATTATGGTTTGGTTGTCCACATTTGCCACAAGTCATGACTCTACCTTTTCTGTACTGTGACCACACTCCCTGTCTTTTAACTGCCTCTTCCTTCTGCCTATCTCTCTTAACTTTTGGCCTGCCAGCCAACTTCACTAACTCTGGGGGCTCTATTGCTTGTGATGGGTCAATTTTCCAAAACATTTCTCCTCTAACAGGTTGGAGCTTGTGTCTATAAGTAAGTAGAAGTGCCTCCTTACTGTACCACCAGTGCATCTCTGTCAAAGGGTCACCCCTGCTGTGAAGTATAACTCTAATAACATGAGGACATGGGATTCCTGTAAGGTCCCATGCCCTGCAGGTGCACTTCTTCATGCTTAAGTTGACACAATGATTGTCAGACCCTTCACTAACTTCATATCCTCCTTCTCCATTGGAATTAATTTTACACACTTGAGCAATCTCCATGAATTCATTGTATAGTTCTAGGCTCTTTGGACTGACCTCATTGCTCCATGTACTAGCTTCAACTTCATGTTTTGTCATCATGTTCATAACCTTGAGTGTAATGTCTTCCAACATCTTAATGATTGACTTTTGCCTTGCTTCCAAAATCCATGAATTGAATAATTCAGTCAAATTGTTATCAACTGACTGATTCTTGCAAACTGTATCTAGATAAGCTATGCACCAAGACTGTGGTGGGTACTTCAATAAACTCGCTATTGCATCCTTGTTCAACCCTCCTTGCTTTCTTAGTTAATCTTTAAAGTCTTCTTCATAAGTGCACATGAATACCACCAAAGTAGTTTTTTGCTTTCCCAGTATTGTATGTCTTGCCCTAGTTAGCCTTGATATGTCTAACACAAAACCTATGATGTGCTTGTGGTAGAACAGTTTCAATTGCCTCAATTAATCCCTATAACAAATTCAGAAAACATGCAGTTAGAAATTGACAGAAACAAAAACTGGACTACATACAGTAAAGACAAAATAGAAAACTGGACAACAATAAAAATAGCAAAAAAAGAGATGGACAGAAGTAGATGACACAGAAACGTTACTTAAGACTAGACATCAATAGAAATAGAAAAAAAAAAGAGATGAAGACTTGACAGAAGTAGATGACAATAGAATTTTTTTAGAAACATTACCTTTTGCATGTCTGACATGAAGGTGATTCCTTCTCCTTCCTTAAGGTCTAGAGATCACTGAAGCAACTGTAGGAACCAGTTCTAAGAATGCTTTGTCTCCTTATCAACAATTGTCCATGCCAAAGGACAAAAATGGTTTTATGCATCCTGTCTAACAACAACTAGCAATTGACTCTTGGCTTTCCTTTTTTAAAATGTGCCATTTTTACACCAATAAATGATCTTAACCCGAACTTGAAACCCATCTTCATAGCTTTGAAACAAACATACATCCTCAAGAATCTTCTTTTCCCATTTTCAAGTGCATCTTTTGAAATGCTAATCACTACATCACTTCCTAGATTACTCTCCGTCAATTCAATGGCATAAGCATAAAGTTTGTTGTACTCATCTACAAAACTCCCATCTAAGGTCTCTAATATTATTTTTTTTGCCTTCTTGCACTTCCCATGACTCACATTTAACTTAAAAATCATTTTCAAATCAAGTACCATCTCCCTTACCTCATATTTAGGATTATCTTGTAGCTTTTCATTAAAGTAATGTACAATGGTATTGAAATCAAAAGTACTATTATCACATGCAGTGCCACAACTATGTTCTTTCTCTAATGTCTTTATTATAACCCCTGCATTACCATCTTTGGATATTAAACAAACAAAGGGACAAACCACAATGCATCTATACCTAACCCTACTTGTGTCACTCTTACTCAATTTTAAGGCTTTCTTGTTGACTAGACCATACAACTTCATAAACTTCCTAGCTTATGGTATGTCCATAAAGGCCATGCCTTTATATATCTCCTTGTAATCATTCAGATTCATAGTTATGTCTTCTTTTTTTGTGTTTTGAGTAAATGTAATTATTCAGAATCATATCCCTCAGAATCATCCTAATTCACTTAAGCTACAGTCTGTATTAGCCTCATCTAAACAAGGATATGATTCGCTATAATGTACAATATTGGGAATACAACCAATAGGGGGTTCAAATTCATCCACAACATATAGGTTCACTACATTACATTTATTAGAAAGCGAGGATATCAACTGTCTAATCCCCACATCCCCTTCAACCTCATACAATTTACCAGAAGGTCTAGCAACTATAAATTGTTGAAACCCTACTAACCGTAGCTCAATTGTGAATTTATTGACTATATCTGTATAAGAAAGCAAGTCTGAATCATACCATGACCAAATGTGCAGTTGATTCTTTGTGTACACAACTTCAGGAAGTGCAACCCATTTACCTTCATAATTGTATTAAATCAACTAAGACCATCTTCAATAATCTAGTAAATATAGCAAATAAGAATGGTTAGCAAACAATAAAAGAACCAATATAAGCTGAAAGTAAAAAAAGGGATAAATATAGGTGGAAAATGACATGTGATATAGAGGGTTCCATGAATAAAAAAATACAACATGTACAAAAGAATTCACAAAAGGTTCAGTTTAGGGGCCACCCCTTCATAAAGAATTCACAAAGCGAGCAAACATGCACTAAAGTCCAACTACCAGAATAATTTAATGAAGTAGCTACATTCATGGGTCTTATATTTAGGACCACCTTAGCTAATAAACAAAGAAAAGCACTGAATCTCAGCCAACATCACAGAAAACTAAGGCATTTTTTTCATTAAGACAAAAACACATAATCCACTTAAGAAACCACCTTTGAGAAAAAACCTTAAACCAGAAGACAATAGATCCACCTTGATATATCCCATACGAATTTATTAGCATAACTGAAGCATGCAACCACTACAAATCGGGACCACCTCAAAACTGAAACATGCAACAACTACAAGAAGACAAACTATAAAGCATATGCATAAAAATGGAAGATAACGCTTAGATGTAGTCTAAACCCAAATCGTAGACCACAAAAATAAGAATAATATAGCAAACGATCAGCAGGATCGATCAACAAATACAAAAATCAAGCAATTTAATGAAGAAAAGACTAACCTTTACACCAAGATCATATGAAATCGGCATTTTGGAGTCACCACTACCGCCAATCTCTTAGAGTTTCGAGAGAGCGAAAAGAAAAAGGAGAAATTGAGGCTAGGTCCGTGATAGTCGATATTTTAGAAAAGGGTATAGTATTTTAGGGTTGGGTAATGGATAGATCGGATCTATATTAAATCGGGGGCTTTAATGCTCTAATTGTATAACGGAGGGCTTATCTAACCTATTGATAATAATAGAGGAGCATATCAAACCTTCACCGTTATAAAAATTACCAAAATCCGATTAACAAGAAACGTAGCTAATGCATTCATAAACGAATCAGTTTTATTCAAAGTTAAGATAAAATCAAAAGATCCATAAAACAGGACCCCATTTTGCAAATTATTCTAGTCCAATTTAGGGGTGGACATTCGATATTTCGGTTCGGTATTTAAGAATTTCGGTTCGGTATTCGGTTTATCAATTGTGTATACCAAATACCGTATCAAATTAGTTCGGTACGGTTCGGTATTTATTATTTTGGTTCGGTACGGTTTCGGTAAAGTATTCGGTTTATGAATACCAACGCAAATATCCTCTTTATACCCTTCGCCAAAAGAGCACATAGAGTAGAAAATATCTTTTGGCAGGAACAAACGATAATAATTAAGAAGATGCAGTAATTACTAAACTAAAGCTAAAACATAAAGTGAACTAACACCCAAAATGCCTTAAAACGCTACAAAAGCTGTTGCATTTAGAAACAGCTCTATAAACGCTACAAACGCTACATCACATTCACTATGATTCACAGCAGTCTAGAACAAGCACAAGAAGTACCAACTAGGAATTACGTTGGGTTGGGCTTGGGCCGACGGGAAATGGGAATTACATTGGGTTGGACACTAGGTGTGTTAGTATAGGTAGGGTCCAAAAAAATATATACTTAAAATTTCAGTATATTCGGTATACCGAATTTTTAAAATTGTAATACCGAAAACCGAACCGAAATACCGAAAAATTAATACCGAATTATACCGAAATAACCGAACCCGAAATACCGAATTAATTCGGTTCGGTTCGGAATTCGGTTTTTCGGATTTTATGCCCACCCCTAGTCCAATTAATTAATGAAATTAATATGTTACCCAGAGAATTAATAAGCAGAAGTTCCACTTCCACCATACCCACCAGTTGACTTATATTTGGAGCGTATTTTAAGTAGACTCTTGTTTTAATTAGACTCCTGATTCAAAACGCCTTTTGGAACGAAACATTTGTTATTCTAACGTCATTCTATTTCCATTTCCCTCTTCCCGTTTTTTCTCTCTACACTCTCCGTGAGTAGCCTATATGTCTGTTTACGCCGACGGCGATTCACAACAATGATCTCCATAACCTCCGCGGAGTTAAACTACCTCGTTTTCCGATACCTTCATGAATCAGGTACTTCATTTTAGGGTTCAATTAGCTATTGTTAATCTCAATTTATATTATTCACAGTTCTTGACATGTTTCTTAAAGTTTTATTTGGAGAATTTGATTTTGCGTTTCTGTTGTAAACTTCTTGTTTTAATTAGATCTCGATTTTTTCTTATATTATCTTCACTTTCTTACATAGACGATTTTAATTCAGCCTGTTGTACATTTTGCTGTAACTATTTCTAGGGATAATTATTGTCGAGAATAAAATTGACTTCATCTAGTAGTGGCTAAGACCGCTCGGGCAATTTGCATTACGACTGGTAAAAAGAGGAATGGGCTAGTCTCGTTATTTAAATAAGAAAATCAAATTGTTGATTATTAAAGAATATTACTCTCTCCGTTCCATTATATGTGATGGTGTCTGACTAGAGACAGAGGTTAAGACGCTAATTTGACTTATATATATTTTAGTGATAGTAGAAGAAAATATTAAAATAATAGCTGAAAATTTATTTTGAAATTTGTGAAAGTTTTATAGAAATGCTGTACTCAAGTAATCTCGGACGTTCTAAAAAAGTAAAAAGAATATTATGTCAAACAACATAGGATGGATAGACTATTATCTTTGGCTATGAAAATTTGAGAATTCCTCTAGGAGGAGAGAGGTTGGGCGTGTTGGGAGCTAGCACACTTGAATTCTTCCTGGTGATAGTAAAAGTGGAAAGAATAAAATGTAAAAATTCCTAGGGCTTTAAGTGTAGCCATGCTTACCATACCATTTAGGAGAAAAGAAGACATATTCAGTCTGGAACATTTGTTGCCTACTTTGCCGTTGTCCTTCAATATGATTTGAGAGAGACTAGTTTCATGCCTCTCGATCCCCAAACTCTTTTGTCTCAAAAGTAGTTGTGGCGCTCAAACATGGAGAAAAAAAGCATGTGGCATGTCCGGTTGCTGTGCTACGGATAAAAAAAAAGCATGTGGCATGTGTTTGTCATCTCTTATCCAAATTTTACGAGAAACGCAATCCTCACCAACCACCATACTTTCTATCTCCTTCCCCTAGACTTCTTCCTGACTCCTCACTGCCCAACCAACAATCAACAGCAGTACATAACCATACACATTAAAAGGAATAAAACTGAAGTGCAGAAAGCCCAGAGAAGGTAACTGTTTTCTCATTTCTTAACAGTGATGAGAAACAGGTACCTTCAAATGTTGTGCTCACCCAAAATCACAAACGAAGTATGTACTAAACCTTACAATAAATTAACTAGATACAGGTTGACAGAAATAGTTCTGAAACTTACAAATGCCAATTGCCTTAAAAGTACCTCTGTTCAGGGAAAATTCCAAAATGCAAAATGATCATTTGTTTTGTCGTTGCTTACTAACTGTAGCTCTTCTTCCATCTGGGCTACTTAATTCATACATATGTTTGAGAAGAAATTTTTTTCCTTCTGAACGTCTATATTTGTTAATCTCACACATTTCCTGGGCAATAACTGAGTGGTAAACCCAGCAAAGTGGTACTAATGGATGCACAGTTGTTTTGGGTTGGGGGGGGTTGAGAGGAAGAGAAGAAGTTTTACGCAGGAAGCTTTGAGATCTTGAGGGGCTGTGACCTTGGTGGATAGTTGCACTAAAGAAGGGTTCGGCTGGGCATGAAAGATGGAAGTTCTGCACTTAGTATTCTACATCCTTGGAAGCTCTATCCTTTATTCACAATTGGAAATAGTTTGAAAATAGGGGCTGGTAATTTCACTATTTTGCCAGAAAGAAGCTTTTGGCAAGGAAGGATCTCTCTCTCTCTCTCTCTCTCTAATATATATATATATATATATATATATATGTGTGTGTGTGCGTGTGAGAGAGAGAGAGAGAGAGAGTCTGTTTGTGTGTCGGGGTTAGATGGGGTTTGAGAGAGTGCAGAAAACCTGTTTTTGATTCCATTTCCACCAATACCATCACACAAGTGCAAGTCTCATGCTTTTGTCCCTTTTGTCATTTTAACATCTTACTTTGTTGGACCAAAACTATATGTGGCTGTAAAAGTTTGCGACAGTATTTATCAAGTTGCATATGTATGGGAGGAAGGCAGATGAAGTGGCTAAAGTTAGAGCCTTAGAGGCTAAAAGTGCCTATGTTGGGCATTCACAATTGCATTTGATATTAGCTATAAACTGGTGCAGTGAACTGAGGCTGAAGTTTTGGTAACGAGTTCTACCTTTCCAGCTTATCTTTGAATTTCTTGGGGGTTGAAGTGGATCAGGATTTCCCCTGGCACCAATACATCTAGAAAGGAGGATATGTCTGACCTATCTAGACGTTATATTTCCGGCGACAGTTTTAATTCATGAAATGCGAATTCCTGCATAACCACACAAGTGGCATTGCATCCTATTAAGTACTTGAAGATGGCTTTTAAAGAGCAAACTGAGATGAGATCTTTTCGTTTGACCTAGCGATATTTCTTTAAGCACATATGAGGCCTCTCTAGCTTTGACTTCAGCATTAACAGACTACACTCTACAGCACCCTCTGCAAGTTGTGATATTCTATTTAGATGTACTATCTAGCTTTGAGCTTCAGCACCAACATATTACAGTACCCTCTGCAATTTGTCATGTTCCATTTAGAGGCAAATAACTTGCGTATGAAATACTACTCTGGCGGTTGATCTGGTGATATCTGATATGCTTTCACTTCTTTGGATCTCTCCTCCTTTTTTGGACTCTTTGTGAGGAGCTGTTATTTCCACCAGAACTACTGAAAGAGCGCAAATGGAGGATGCGCTATAAAACATGAGCGTCTTCCTCAAATGCTTCTGATTTAATTTCATTGAGTTGACATGTCCTTAGTTCACTACTTCTGTTATCTAGGATGGGCATATCTTGCTATGGTGAACCCATTAAGGTGATAGGACTGTCAGGTGTTCATTTCATGTGCTTTCTATTTCAATTTTAGTTGAAGCGCATATTGCTTTCTTTTTTTCTGGATGACAAACAATTATCTTTCAGTCTCATGAGCTTTCTTATCTATAAAGGGTTTTTTTGAAGCATTCATTGTCGTGCTTATTTCAATTATGGGTTTAGTTTAGGCATGGCTGATGAGGGCATTGGAACGGTCTTAGCTCCTGAGTATTCAGACTAAAAAGAAAATGGATAATAATAAGATTTAGACAGTTACAAAATCCATTCAGCTTATCTTACTTGATTGAACAGACGAAATTTGAGTAATTTCAGCTACTTTAAATGGTCTTCCAAGTTGATCAAGACTCTCTAGTTCATAGCTGTTATTTGTGGTACCGGTTGTTGCTTCATTGAATTTGCTTAGCTAATAGGCCTATGCCTTGACCTTCATCCTGATGGACTAGTACCAAGATCGAATCCTAGAAAAGCAGTCTAATCAGTCTACTGGTTTACTGATATCTTTTCAGGATTCTCACACTCAGCCTTTGCTTTAGGATACGAGGCGGGGATCAATAAGAGCACAATAGATGCAAATCTAGTCCCTCCAGGTGCTCTTGTTACCTTTGTGCAAAAGGGTATTCAGTATCTTGAACTGGAAGCAAATTTAAGCAATGTAATGCAAAAATTTCGGTATTCTGATTTTGGGTCTGAAGTTGAGCTCTTTTGAGAACTCTGAACTAACCTATTATAACTATGGGATGCAGGATGATATCGATATGGATGAAGACTTCCAGTTTCTACAACCTTTGGATCTCATTACTAAGGATGTGTCCGAGCTGCAAAAAATAATAAAAGAGAAAAAGGAAAAGCTTCAGAAAGATAAACCCAGGGGGAAGGACAAGGCGAATGCTGACCATGTGAGGGACCATGAACGAGAACCTGTAAAAGAAAGAGAGAAGGAAAAACAACAGAGGGAAAAAGAGCGAGAACGGGATAGAGAAAGGGTTGAAAAAAATAAGGAGAAAGAAAAGCGCAAAGAAAAAGAAAAACCACGCAAGGATCTTATGGATTTGAAACTGAGTGGAGAAAAAGAGACTACCAGATGTGAAGAAAATGGAAAAGCTGGAGGTAACACATTCCCATTTCAGCTAACTTGCTATTCTTACGACCATTATAGATGCAGGATATTTTGATAGATTTATACATCTGATACTTTGCTCTTCTCTTTGTTAGTCTTTGCCACTCTGACGTTTTTTCTTGTTGAGTTGCAAAATAGATTTGGAGCCTATGGAGATCTGCACAAGCTCAACCTCCTTGCCATGTGAAATTCCAAGTTGTGACGTAGTGGTTTTGGAAGGGCATACCTCTGAGGTTTGACTGCATGCATGTCTATAAAGTTCTTCTAGTCCACCATGATTGCTCAATAGGTGATCCTGTATATATCTTTCCTTTTTTCTGTCTTCATATATTAACATAAGAATTTTCTCTTGTTTCTAAGCTCATGCCAGGTTTTTGTCTGTGCTTGGAGTCCAGAAGGGTCACTTCTTGCATCTGGGTAAGCATTAGTACCATTTCTTTCTTTTTTGAAATGATTAGTACCATTTCTTTCTTTTGGTGCTCTTGTTTATGACTCAAGTCATGTTCATTTTTCATACTTGTGTTTTAAATTCTCTTGTGATTTTTTTTTTGAGTAGGAATTCTATTGTGATTTACGACTTTGGAAGTAATCATCATAAGCACTGTACTTCCACATAATCGCGATAGTTTTATTTACAAATATTTGCTTCTTGTTCTCTTGCAACATCAATTTGTTTTTAAATATTTAGTTCATCTTAAATATCCTCTGCGCCATCTCTTGTTGTCCTCTCCGGAATGCTTTAGACATAATAACCTTTATGCACTAGATGTTCCCATATACTCCATTTTCTTTTCTTATGGAAATGTGATAGGCAAAGGCATTCTCGTAAAGCAGATTAACCTTCGAGGAATATGTACGGAAAAGCAAACACCACACCCCAAAAAAAGGAAGATGAACGGAAATAAAAATTCAACAAGAACTATTCTGCTGAAGAGTGGAGATACTTGACTGAGAACTTACGGATTCTCTAATATGTGAAAGCATAAGGACTTCTATCAGTCTTGTGGGGTCACAGAGTCTTATTTTTGATAATATAATTACCAAGTAGTTCATGCAAAGATGAAATTACCATTTTCTACACAGATTAGTGGACAGTGCTCTACTAAGCTTGTTAAATATTTGCAAAGACAAACCATTTTTCCAGCTTGGCTCCTCAATTATCATATATTTGGTCATGTGACTTCCCCTCGCGAAGGCTTTATTCCAATTAGTTCTCTCCAACGAATTGGAAAATCTTGTCAATGATATGTCTTTATCAACTAGAGTAATTCGCTTTGTCAGGTTCAGTGTCTACTCTTATTACTGGAATGTTGATCAGTGATCTAGTGATAATAGCATGTGGTTAAATAGGTTTATTGTAATGACACTTAAGGCTTTTGATTACTGGTATGTTTTTATTATATTGGGTGCATCTGGGGCAATAAAAGTTGGGTGCATCTGTTGCCCCCAGCCCCTACTTTCTGATATGCTCTAAAAGGTCAAATTCTGTGAAGTGGTTTTTCTTTAGTAAAATGTTGAGGAGTAGTTTTGGACTCTTCTAAGGAACCATTTTTCTTATAGCTAAGCTTGTGTAATATCAAACCTAGGTCCGGAGACTCTACTGCCAGAATTTGGACCATTGGAGATGGTCCATGTAATTCTACAATCCCAAGCGGGCATCCAAATGTTGTGGTTTTGAAGCATTTGAAAAGTCGAGCAAATGAGAAAAGCAAGGATGTCACAACACTTGATTGGAATGTGAGTTTTCTGCTGCTTGTTTTGAGCTGACTCTCGTTGTTTTCTGTACTTTTCTGGTGGACTTACTGAAATTAGACTGCATTGCTTATGGGTTACCAACTTGATTTTCTTGTTATTATTTGATGTTGTATTTATGACTTCTTCTTGTGTAGGGCGAGGGTACCCTGCTTGCAACAGGTTCTTATGATGGCCAAGCCAGAATCTGGAACAGAGCTGGTAAGGGGCATGGGGGGAAAACTGGATCTGAAGATTGAATGTATCAATTGTCCATTGAAAAGATGGTTATGGGAATGTGTTTGCTTTAGTGTTCTTTGGATTATTTTCATAATACGACAACACTATTCATGTCCTGGTTATCTTACGGAAACTAAAAGGCACCAAGAAACAACCCATGTCCTTGTAGAGGGAAGTTTTACCAGAGTCTTCATATGCAGCTATGAGGAAGGCTGGGAAAGATTCTTCTTTGGGAGGACAATGGGTTAAGGCTTTCAAAGACCATAAATCATGTTAGGGTACTCTTGGTTCATAATTGATTTTTTTTGTTCCAATAACCTTCTCTCAAGTTTTTCCAGAGAACTTGAAGGGATAACTGTAAAATAAGTTCCAGGTATGGTAGCCACCGACCAATGGCAGCCACTATGGTGTACACTTTTGGATGTTAGTTCTCAATCTTGAGTAAGCTCATCTGTCACTGAATGGTATTTTTAACTTACTTTACACCACGTCAAGAATTTGCATGCCTGCTGAAATAAGCATCTGTAAAATCGAAAACTTATAAGACAAGTGGTTGATGCTCAAACTTGATGCGATCCATTCCTGACTTTTGTACTTTACCCCATTGAAATGATTGAAGATTGTAGAATCCTGCCCATTGTTTTCTACAGAATCTCACTGCTTTAGCCTTTTCACTAATTAGCAAGTTATTCAGCCTTGCAGTTGTTTAACTACTTGTGTTATCCACGTGTTATCAAACTGGACTATTTACTCAATGATGTTACTCGTGTTTAGGTTTCTGTGGCTTTACTGTTCATGGCACCTTTATCATCTTATAGTGTCATGTCTGATTTTCTCTTACTGATTCCCATCCTATAAACTGACTTTTCATCCAGGGGAATTGGTTACTACTCTAAACAAACATAGAGGGCCAATCTTCTCCTTGAAGTGGAACAAGAAAGGTGATTATCTCCTTAGCGGTAGTGTTGATACAACTGCAATTGTTTGGGATGTGATGTCTGGTGAATGGAAACAGCAATTTGAATTTCATTCAGGTATTTTGTTGTACTTGTTCTTCCTTAATTGTGCTTTTATATTTTACCCCCTATCTTGGCAAGGATAGAGTTTCTTTTGTGTGCTTTCTCACTGTTATATATATCCATTCAGGTCCCACGCTTGATGTTGATTGGCGAAACAATAGTTCTTTTGCAACCTGCTCCACTGATAACGTGATCCACGTCTGTAAAATTGGAGAGAATCGACCAGTCAAAACTTTCTCAGGACATCAGGTGTGGTCCAGTTGCTTTTTGTGGGAAAATCTTTCATAATATTTTGTTGCTATTGAAAGGTGGAGCTTGTCAAGAAGATCAAATCGGATTCGTGTACATCATCTCTTTATCTCATTGATGTATGTGCACAGTGCACTGGTTATTACAGCTTAACAAGATGATGTGCTGAATAATTCTCTGGTCCTTCCCCTGGTCACAAAACAATTTGTTTGATCAAATAAAAGAAGAATCATTCTCATTGCATTTTGATCAATGTTTACTTCTCTGGGTTCTATCATAACTATTCTAGTTCTATATCTTTTGTTCTCTTTTCTGTTTGAACTGTTTGTGCAAACTTAAGTAAGTTGAATACTGAAGCTTAGTGTGCGATGTTTAATTGGAACATTGATGTATCCTTTCTCAATATTCTTAAATGGTTGTTGACTTCGCCATTGCAGAGTGAAGTCAATGCTATCAAGTGGGACCCCTCAGGTTTCTTGCTGGCTTCATGTTCTGATGATAACACAGCTAAGGTAATTCCTAACTTATTATGTCCTTTTAAACTAATAGCAGGTAAATTATATCGAAAAAAAGAAGCAGCTAAAGTCCCTTCTCTCCACACGATTCAGAATATTACTTTTTACTGTCTTCTGGTTATCTAGACTTTGCTGATTACCCTTGTATTATCATTTAGGTTCTAATTTGTGTATTATATTAATGCATCTTTTTGTATTTTTCCTCTGGTATTTCCTTGTCATTTTATTTTTACTCATCAAAAAATCTCTAATTTATGTCTTTATCGTGGAATTTGCAAATGTTTCTCCGCAAGCAAAATCAGCTTAAATAGGTCTGGCAGATACAGAATTTATTGTTGATACGGTGTGAGCTCTTAGTTTCATATTTAACCTCCTTAATGTGAAAAGATCTGCATTACTAGATTCCTAAACTTTGAATCAGTAACGCCAAGGAAGTTCAAATAATTACAGAACTATTAGAGAAAGTTGATTTATAGCTTCATGTTGTTTGAGCTAGGACTTCGAATATGTTGTTTCTAAGATATTGTGTTTATCGTGTTGTATAAAATAGATTTGGTCTATAATCCGTTTTGTCTGTGCAGATATGGAGCACGAAACAGGATGGCTGCCTGCATGATTTCAGAGAACATGACAAAGTATCACATATAACATAATGATTTCATCTTAAAGTCTGCCTTTTTTTTTTTTTTTATAATTTTTTTTTGTCAAATCAGACATATCGGCTATTGACTATTAACTTTTAGGAGATTTCAGAGAACATGACAAAGTATCACATATAACATAATGATTTCATCTTAAAGTCTGCCTTTTTTTTTTTTTTTATAATTTTTTTTTGTCAAATCAGACATATCGGCTATTGACTATTAACTTTTAGGAGATTTCAGAGAACATGACAAAGTATCACATATAACATAATGATTTCATCTTAAAGTCTGCCTTTTTTTTTTTAATTTTTTTTTTTATCAAATCAGACATATCAGCTATTGACTATTAACTTTTAGGAGATATATACCATCAGATGGAGTCCAACTGGCCCTGGTACAAGCAATCCGAATAAACAGTTGTTGCTGGCAAGGTAATTATTCTATCTATTGCTACTGGACATGTTTCAAAATTACATTATTCTTTCTACTATAGTTGTCTGTCAGATGTGGTGGTAGCACAAGATTCTCACTCGATTAGATTTCTTATTAGCATTTTTAATTAAAATTGGCGAAGGGGGGCCTTGGCGTAACTGGTAAAGTTGCTGCCATGTGACCAGGAGGTCACGGGTTCGAGCCGTGGAAACAGCCTCTTGCAGAAATGCAGGGTAAGGCTGCATACGATAGACCCTTGTGGTCCGGCCCTTCCCCGGACCTCGCGCATAGCAGGAACTTAGTGCACCGGGCTGCCCTTTTTATTTTTAATTAAAATTGGATCTTTGTTCGTAGGTAAGTGATAAAGGTTCTCTATTCTGTCAGACACAGTTTTCACTGATTAATTAGGAAATATTCTCTGTTCCATTTTATATGACATTATTTCCTCTTTGGTCCTAACGCAAATATCGGGCACCTTTACATATTTGGGGACTCTTTATTCTTAGCATTCCCATTTTACCTTGATTGTGCATGCACTTATAGGAATGATATTGAATGTTGAAAACCACAATATTCTAAGAGTACTCTTTGTATGTTACATACATTTTGCTCATGTGTCAAAGTCTTTGTTTCTTGAACTCCATTTTCAATAAAAAAACCATGAAATGAAATGAAGCACAAGGAGAAACAGTTTTACACTTTATCCTTAGGTGATCTGTGGAGTTGGATGTAATCAGAAGTTATTCCAGCCCCCGCTGTATTTTGCACTTTAGGCTTCAAGTTTCATCAATCTCACTTGTTACAATTAGCTATATATGGGGTGGGTATTTAGTTGCCTGCTTGTTACATTTTCTAGGCACATTTTGTCAGATATATTGATGTTCTAATCGTATAGACGAGTAAGGAAGTTTGAACCAACAAGTCCCTTGCTTGATTTGGTGTCCAAAGTCCTAACCGGTACCCCTCCCCTGGACTTGAAACGACTATCCCTTAGCAAATCCTTAGGGATAAGATTTATTCATGTTACGCTTTTTAGTAAAAATAATCTAGAGAGATAGTTCCACCTTAACCGTCCCGCAAATGGCTTCTTTGTGTGTGCTGATTCCAGAAAAGATTCTAATATATTGTACTTCACTTTTTAGTTCTTTCAGATGATTGATTTCGTTTTATTGTTTGTGTAGTGCTTCATTCGACTCTACTGTGAAGCTATGGGATGTTGAACAAGGGCGTCTTCTTCACAGCTTGAACGGCCACAGGTAATGGATGTGAACTCATTTATGTCTACTTGGAAAGACACTCAGGAAATATTAAATCACTCTTAATTAAGTTACAGCGTAAAAGAAATTCTGTTAACAAAGTGGTAATGTTAAATCATAGGCTAGAGCATTATGTCCTTTTTTTGCTTGGGGGTGAGGTACGGGTGGGAGTGGAGTGAGAATGAGGGAATTTTTTTTTTTTTCATTTACATGTTTTAATATTTGTATTGTCTTGTTGGATTTTTTTAATTCATTTTTTTCTGTACTTTCTCTTCCATTTTAAACCCAGGGATCCTGTTTACTCTGTTGCATTTAGTCCGAACGGCGAGTACTTGGCAAGTGGATCATTGGATAAATGCTTGAATATATGGTCAGTGAAGGAGGCCAAGATTGTAAGAACTTACACTGGCGATGGCGGTATTTTTGAAGTGTGTTGGGACAAGGAAGGCAACAAGGTTGCTGCTTGCTTTGCAAACAATGTGGTTTGTGTCCTTGATATTCGAATGTAGAGTTTGAGGAATAGCCTTCAAGGACTTGGGAACGAAGCAGGAACTTCTGAAGAAACTCTGCCTAGGACGCTTGTAGAAATGCAGAACAATTGAAACTCAAACAAAATGGATCTGAATTCATTGTAGATAAGTGCAGATAGGATTATGGCACTGACCTAGACTTGGGATGTAGCTGCTAGTATAACTGTTCCGCTATTCTTTTGGCAACGAAATTTGACATGGCTGTGATTATACTGTCGTAAGTCAGAGCAGCATTTTGTCGTCCAACTGCTGATATTCTGATTAGATGTAATGTAGCCACCTTCTTATTCCTTGCTCGAAATTGATTCGAAAATCCTAAGGGGTGGATTAGTTTGCGAACAAGTTATACTGGATTATAATGTGGAAATTATAATTCGGGGACTAAAAACTGTCTTACTTTAGTTTCTTTTTTCCCCGTAATATTTGATGCATGCGATTTTATCCTTTCATGGCATGCGACTTCCCTGAATTATATTTTTAAATTAACAATGATGAAGAAAACAAACTGAAATAAGAAAATATTACCTCTAATTAAGTCCTTTTGTATTCAAGTTAGAATCCATGAAACATAAAAATTATATTGATACACAGCAAAAGGTTTTTGATTTCAAATGCTTTTGCAATATTGCTTGTTTTCTAGATACACAAGATACAAATTATATAGCAACAAAAGAGAGATAGAGAAGATGGAGTGATGAGTGAGAATTGAAAATCGAGGAGTGTTGCGGCAGAAGGAGAAGGCATGTCGTTGGATCTATATTTAAATGACTGATTGACTCTTGATTCCAAATTAAATGACCTTTGGGGGGTTAAACTTGGATTTGAAAGCTTGAAAGATTTTGAATTTAACTAAATTACAAATTAAAATACCAATTTTACATTCACATTTCACTGTGGCATCTTCTTTTTATAGGAAATCCATCTTTGGTTGAAGTGGATGTAGAATTAGGAAATCCTAGTAGCACCGGAATCTACATTTGTTTTCCATGTATTTGCCTGGTTTAGCGGGCTTTCTTTTATCAGCAATATATGATATTTTTCAGATTTGGTACATCAAAGGTACTGCAAAAGAGTGGCCGTATCACATTGAAGTCTCTCGCTTTTGCTGGGAGTTAGTTTTCTCTCTACGTGAGAGGCCGTTTCTTTCCCTAGTGAAAGTTAATCTTTTCAGAAAACTGCCAATTTAAACATTATCTATCCACATTTTCCTCATAACTGACATATCTTCATCACATAACTACTACTTTAATCAATATTCTCTTCCACATCCATCAACTTTTTTTTGTTTCTTCTACTAAACTGTTGCAAAGCACTAGTGCTGTATCATTCTAACGTGAAGAATGGAAGAAGAACTCGTCGAGCGGCTTCCAAAATTCATTCTGACTGAAGAAGAAAAGGAGGCTGTGGAGATTGATACCCAAGATATAATTGTCAGTATGAGAAATTGGGAAGTGAGTCTCTTGGGTAAGGTGACCTCGGATAAAAAGGTTTAATCTTGTTGGAATAAAAAATACCTGGGCTACACTGGATGTCTCAAGAAGTTGGTCGTAAGATAGGCCATGCATAATGCATTAGGAGGTTCTGTTAACTGTGTAATTCCTGAAACTGGAAGGAAAGAGGGACAACACTTAATAAAAGTAATGATCAACACCAACAACCCTTTAAACTGAGATTTGAAACAAAATGGATAGAACTATGGTATGAAAATTTACCTTACATGTGCTTTTACTGCGGTTTATTAGGACATAATGAGAAATTAAGTATGTTTTCAAAGAGAGAAAGATGTGCGTGCTAGTAATCTTAAAAGCGATCAGTTTGGTATTTGGCTAAAAGCAGAGAACCATTTTGTTGAGAATGGAAATCAAAGGCAAACTGATGGGATGTATAATGTCGCGTCGCAACATACGAACTGAAAATGGACTTCTTGCAAATTTAAATGCTCAACAATTCATAGAAGGTACTGGATCAACAGAAAATCAACTCGAAAGTGGGCAAA
Source organism: Nicotiana undulata (assembly GCA_005239495.1). Classification (NCBI taxonomy): domain Eukaryota; kingdom Viridiplantae; phylum Streptophyta; class Magnoliopsida; order Solanales; family Solanaceae; genus Nicotiana; species Nicotiana undulata. Next base: position 15,156 of record ML250118.1, on the reverse strand, counting down.
GATGAAAACATTTGTTGCATTAGTACTGGACACATGAAGAAAAAACAATAGAAGAAAATGGCAAGAGAGGAAGGAAGTATGAATGTTATTAACAAGGAAAAAGGAAAATTACAGATAAATGAAGCAAATTTAGTTGATGTAGCGGTAGATGCAAAATAGACAAATGCTGGAGAAAAGAGAAAAGAAACTAATGAAGCAGATGACGAAAATAATGCTAAGCAGAAAAATATGGTGGAGCAGGAGGCTAACCCTAAATGGCTTCTCTCATCTCAATGGGAGCTATGGTGTGGAATTGTCGAGGTTTGGGG